>APFE030529443.1:1266-24628 GCA_000404065.3 Pinus taeda
TATAACTATGTATTTGAATGGATAGTAAATTGTCTCATGCTTTTAGTAGTTCCTTTATCATATAATTGAATTAGAATGGATCATAAATTTACCTTTAACAAAATTTTTTTGCCATATTAAAATTCCAAATTAAATAAAATTTTAAACATTTTTACTCTTTTTTGTAGCAAATGTCATTTCTTAAATCAAAGGAAAAAGGTTAATTGAACACAAAGAATCTAAAATCTTGCTCCAACATCTTTTAATATTTCTTTTAACGAAACATGTGTAAAATGAATCTTTAGGAAGAAAAAACATATCCTAGGGATATATTAAAATCTTTAACGACATAAATGTTTCTACATCCAAGTTGTAATATTTAAAAATATTAATTTGATGTAGGTTTATTATAATTTTTTATAATCCCATGTAAAAAACATCATTAAATCCAATATTGATATGATATTTAATATTAATATTATTAAATTTAATAACTTGGATTAATGTATATTAAATTTAATATAGTTTAAATTTTATATTATATATATATTAACTCTAGATATATATGAAGGGAAGAACAAAGACATAGAGTGATAGAGGTGGAGAGAAAAGGGGAGTGACAAGGGAGAGAAGGAGATACAATGAATGAGAAGGAAGATGAGGAATGAAGAGAGAGAAAGAGAGGAGTGAGAGAGGGAGAGAAGGGTAAGAGAGAGAGAGGGGGAGACACAAATATGGAGGGGGTGAGATAGTGACAAGGTTATAGGGTAGATAAAGAGGGGGAGAGAGAGGGTGAGGGAGAGAGAAAGTAACAACGTTAGAGGGAAGACAAAGAGAGAGAGATGGGGGGATAGAGAGAAACGTAGGAGATAAAGGGAGAGGGGAATGACCAGAGAGAGGACTTGAGAGAGAGGAGGAGAGAGGGAGGGACAAAGAGATGAATTTGGAGGGGGATAGAGGGAGTCAAGAAGAAATACATAGAGAGATAAAAGTGGAGAGAGAGAGAGGTAGTGAGAAGGGAGAGATGGAGAGAGAGCGTGTGTGTTTTGGTGTGAGATAGAGAGACAAAGAAGGAGATATGGAAGGAAGGGGGGAGATAAAGAGAGAGGAGAGAGGGAGGGAGATAGTGATAGAGTTGGAGGGTGAAGCGAGAGAGGGGTGGCAGGGGGAGATAGAGTGAGGTGGGAGATAAAGGGATAGAGAGGAAGGATGTAAACAACCGAGTTTTTTTTTTTTGTTAATAGTTAAAAATATCGGCATTTACATATCCCAAAGTTATTTAATTCGCATTGCTTGTAAACAATTTCAATCTACAAATTTCAATGTGATTTAACTCCGCATCCCATTTATGTATGCATAATCCATATATTAATGAGGGTGGCAGACTCAGCATTTAATCAAGCCATGGTGTGAGTTCAATCTACATCATCTATTGTCATGGGAAATGGGTTATGGAACTATGGCCGTCGATATATTCGCCTTACTTGTTGTTAAGTTTGGAGTGCCAATTTAATACCTGCACTACCATTGTAGATGGCATGTGCAGTTCTGACTGATTCTGCTAAAGCTTCGAGATCCCATTTGGATCGACGATGTTGGAGCTGGCTTGGAAATCCTACAGTTGTGGTCCACTCGAACTTGTTCACATCACTTGGTCTCCTTTTGGAAATTCATTTTCTGCCATTTGTTTGTTTCGCCGTTTGGTTGTTGCTCCTGTTCCTGGACCTATTCACTCTTTGAACCAGGCTTTTGTGAGATAGTGGAGGTGCTTAGAATGCTAAACCTTGGTCTTTGCTCCCAAATCCGGTTACTGGTAAGTCTTTTAATGGGTTGGACTGTGTACATCACTTTTCCTTATGCAGCAATGGTTGAATCTACCTCATGCAATCATAATTCTTTGTTTTGTTTGTCATGAGCTTACTACGTATATCTAACTAATTCAATGTTCTTTTGCAGGAACCTTTCATCTCTGCCTTCGAGCTTGGCTTCGAATGAGAACATAGTTCTCTAGAAATGGATTTAGTTCTCAAATGCGCCGGGTATGAGGGTTTCTCAAATCTGTTTATGGTCTTTAAATTGTTTCTCCCGAATACTGTAGGGAGAGGGACCTTACCCCTGAATTTGCTACAGTTATGTAATGTGTTGCTTGGGTTTTAGCTCTCCCATCAAGACTCTGTTACTTATGCATTATATATATAATTTTTGTAAAGTAATTCAGCTTTGAGGGTTTTTACCTCAGAAGCCCTTTAAGCTGCACAGGCCTATTTGTGAATGTCTTAAGCTTGTCATATATCATGACCTCCTCTTGAGTTTATATTTCTCTATTAGTGCTGAATGTTGAATGATTATGAACTCGGGTTATTGGATAATTTATATATATATCAAACATTTGGAACATCCCCTTCTTGGGTTAATATATGTTTAAAGTTATGTTGTTTTCTCTATGAAATTGTCATGTATTTTGTCTTCTTGTTACAACTTTTCAGTTTATTGAACCGCAGAGTTCCATACACAGTGCCAAAATATGAATAAATGTATGTTCCATGCTTTATTGTTCTCCTGGTTTCCTCAGTTTATTATTGCATAGAATTACATGTACTGTTTTCAATTAAACATTATCTTTCGAGTTGCTTATTTGTTACATCCTCTAGATACACAATCTAGAGGCAGTTATTCATATTTGTCATTTAATTCAATCAATGGATTTGGCAGTAAAGCCGTTGTTAAATTCTTGTTATAACGTGACTGTACAGTGTCACCTTTAATCATGTGCTTACCTGGTGTTAAATAGTTTACCTCATATGAGGGTTTTAAATACTGTCATGTTAACTTTGGTGGTTTTTGAGCCACCAGTTAGGAATTAGAAAGCCATTCACTCGAAGGGCTCAGTTGACCTTTAACGTAGGTCTTCCATTTATCATATAATATAAATCAATTTTTTTTTTCTTCCATTGAGCAGGTTTTTAACTCGAGACCGAAACCCTGCATCCAGGGTCTTGAGCAGTTGATTTTGTAAATCCCTCCCGCACGACAACAATTTTAACTAGCAACTGTAGAGTGGACAGCATTGTTCTTTTTTTTTTTGGCTTATCCCCTATTCACTACCTCTGTTTTGTCCAACCGGAACTCTTCCTCATGGGAGTCAGTTTTTGTCGCCAGGTCGTTGGCACTTTAACATATGCCAGAATGTTGGCGTGTTACGCTTATAGAATCTCATTTAATTTAAGTCTTCTGTTTCTCACAAACTTCCCCTACATTACTACCCTAGCGAGACCCTTGTATTTATTTGACTGTTCTTTCCTTTCCCCATTTGCACAATTCCACACCTTCTCTACAGTATCCTGTTCTTATCAAATCAGAATTTAAGAGGGGTTTTGTATGTACAAATTTATTTCCATTATCTACACAAATTTCTGTTACGCTGACCCCTAAAGTACTTTTTTTTTTTTTCTAGATATTAACATGGCACCCAGTAAGAGTCTCTTTCACAATAGACTAAGTTTTTATAATACATCACCACTGTGCAAACATTTAATTCAACTTATTTCACTAGCATTTAAATGTTTTTTTAAGTGGTTCAGTCCACTTACCTGTGCCACTATAACTTGCAACACTTGAGAAGCCGAGATTACCTCTGTTCATCTGCTTCCAATCTGCCACCTGACCATGAGATTCGTCTTTTAGGACCAGAATCTCTCCCCTAGATCTCTTGCAGGACCTCTGTCTACAGCAAGACATTCGCACTTAATGCTTGGCTATCTGGTCATCACCAGACTTAGCCATTTTCCTCTTTTTTTCTTTTTCTGTCTGTCCTAACAATACAGACCTTTTCCCCCTCCCCCTATTTTCCTCTGGAAGCTCTTCTAGTTAGGGAAAATAGTTAGGGTTGGGAATCATAACAACTGTCTTGCCTTTAACTTCCTCCTTGAGGTGTTGCCAGCTCTTAAAGGAAACATTTCTTATTTTTTTTAAAAGTAAATATTATTTAAATTCAAACAGATAATAATACCAATTCAGTTTGCCATTTACCATAGTAAAGTCAAATATTTACATTTATCCTAGGGCATTACAAAGAAAGAGAGAGAGGACATGCAGAGAGGAGAGAGGGAGGGAGAGAGAGGGAGTTGGAGGGGAAGAGAGAGGCAGATAAGAAGAAAGAAATACTAAGAGAAAAGTGGAGAGAGAGAGAGGGAGTGATAAGGCAAAGAGAAAGAGGGAGAGAGAAAAGGAGGAGGGAAGAGAAATAGAAGGGGGGAGAGGGAGAGGGAGAATAATAGGGAGGGAAAGATAAATACATATGGAGAAAGAGTGTGTATGCTTTGGGGGTGATATAGAGAGACAAAGGAGAGACATGAGGAGATATAGATATAGATGGGATGTGAAGAAATGGAAGAAGAGAGAGATAGAGAGGGAGGGAGGAAGGGAGCGAGGGAGAGAGCATGTGTGTTTGGGGGGAGTGATATATATATATATATATATATATATATATCTATCTATTTATATATATATATATATATATATGGAGAGAGAGAGCATGTGTGTGTGGGGGGAGTGAGATAGAGAGAGAAAGAAGGAGAGATGAAGGGAGATATAGATATAGATGAAGGTGGGGGGAGAGGAAAGAAGATTTCTTGCACAAGATGCATTGATTTCAGTGTATATTATGATTTATAGTCTTATTTGATTGATTGCACTCTATGCATTGATTTCAATGTAGATGTTTATTTCTAATCCTATTTAATTACTTTATTTAGATGCATTGATTTCAATGTAGATGGTGATTTCTAATCCTATTTGATTTCTTGAACTAGATGCATTGATTTCAGTGTAGATGGTGATTTATAATCCTATTTGATTGCTTGCACTAGATCCATTGATTTCAATGTATAATTACTTCACTAGATGCATTTATTTTAGTGTAGATGTTGATTTCTAATCTTATTTGATTACTTGCATTAAACGCATTAATTTCAATGTAGATGTTGTTTTGTAATCTTATTTGATTGCTCACATTATATGGATTTGATGTTGTTAATCTTGAGACCGTAAATTATTAAAAATAATTTCAAGGTTAGATGAAGGGGAGAGAGAGGGAAGAATATTTGTTGCACTAGATTAATTTATTTCAGTGTAGATGATGTTTTCTTAGAATTCTATTCAATTTCTTACACTAGATGCATTAATTTCAATGCAGAGGTTGATTTCTAATCCCATTTGATTGCTTTCTCTAGATGCATTGTTTTTAGCGTAGATTTTGATATCTAATCCTTTTTTATTGCTTGCACTAGATGCATTTATTTTAGTGTAGATTTGAATTTCTAATCCCATTTGATTGATTTCACTAGATCCATTGATTTTAGTGTAGATGTTGATTTCTAATCTCATTTGATTGCTTGCATTAGATGCATTTATTTTAGTGTACATATTGTTTTCTAATCTTATTTGGTTGCTTGCATTAAATGCATTATATGTTGTTAATATCGACGTTGTAGATTGTTAAGAAAAAATATTTTGAAGATATATAGTAATACCTAAAAGGACACTATCAAGAATTAATTAGCTGTCAAAATTTTTGATACCTAGAATTGAAATGAAATATATGTGTAGAATCAATCCTCCACAAAGTGAAAATTAATACTTGATAAGATTGTCCCCCTTATACATCACCAACTAATTACTAATAGACAGTTACATATATTCAAAATTACATAAGTTATTCATAATATTTATAAGAGAAAAATATATATTTATAAACATTCAAAACAAATCAAAATATTCTTGAAGTAGATGTGATAATTTTTTGCAGAAACAAATAATGTAAACATTTTATAATTCTAGCCACTCATTAAACAAAAAATTCAAAAATACATTATTTCCTAACTTTGTTGAATAAACTATAGATAAAAAATCATCATTAAATTATTGAAAGAAATAAATTATTTCAAAGATTAGCAAATAAAAAATTATTTCAAAAGTAATCTTGATGCAATAAATTATTAAAACTACTCTTCAAGATATATTTAGTAATACCTGGAGGGACAATATTGAGAATTAATTAATTTTCACAAGTTGTGATACCTAAAATTAAATGAAATAGATGTGCAATATCAATCCTCCTACAAACTATTGACAATATTGTCTCTCTTCTTCATCACCAACTAATTACTAATAGAGAGTTGCATACACATATAAAAAATATAACACAAAAACTATAGCATTCAAAAACATTATCATCCAAATCCAAACACATAAACACACAAACCACTCAAAGCATCCAAACAAAGATGTACAAACTATTCAAGGCAATCAACATAGACTAAATTGAAGAAGAGAATGTTATGGACATGCCAAGCAAAGAAAACTTAATGTCAATTTTGAAGTTAATCTCAAACATATATATATAATGATGATACTCTAAAAATGTGTCATTGTTTCCCTCAACTAGAACCAACTGAGATCCATCTAACACTGGATCTATCATGCATTGACAGGGATTGAATCCCTCGAGGTGTAAACCTTTCCTCAAATTCTACAGTGCAAAAATAAGGATTGCACCTCAAGGGCTTTGATCCCTCTCGTTGCATGATAGATCCAATCTTAGATGGATCTAAGCTAGTATTAATATTATTGATGTGATTGCTATGAAGGTTAATTATACTTTCCTTTATAAAGGATTAATAGTCCAAATATAAAAACTCAATTTTATTTATTTATTATTATTTTTTTCTCACACACAAATATAAAATTTAGTCAATTTTTATATTCAACTCTTTTCGCATGGCAATTTCCATGCTTGGAGGCTTTACTTGAGAAAATTTCAATAATATTTGGATTCATTCTAGTGCTTATAAGTTAATAATTAATATTTGTATGCATTCTAGTGATTATAAGTTAGGTGTATGAGAATACATGGTTGACATTGATCTCAAACACTCATCTTGTGCCTTTTCCCATTTTAAATTAAATTGGTAATTTACTGTCTTTCTGACAACATATGCTTATTCACCACCTGTCCTACATAATTTCCTCCTCCTTAACCAAGTTTTATTTCTTAACTACCTGTCCTACACCTTATTCTCTTCCTTAATCGTAATTTTCCTTTTACTAAGTGTTCCCTAATGAAAAAAGATACAGACACAAGACAATCACATATTATTATTATTATTACACAATCAAATTGAGATCCAATATATTTTAAGTGGTATGAGATCCAGTTTATTCCAAACTTGGTAATAAAAGTTGAGAGAATATCTCAACAATCTCCAACAAACACCAAACCAATTCTAAAGGATTACTTATAATGTCATCCTTTAATGCTTACATCATAAATAACAATAATAAAATCACATAAAGATATTTTTTGATTTTGATCTCTGTGATTGGGTATTCATTGGCATTTCTATAAACTTTTGAACTTTAGTATACTATGCTCATTCTCAACCATTCATTTGTAGTTCCCGCTTCATGATGATATAATTACTTCTCACCATCAATAATATATATGCAGTGATTGACAATTCTTGACATACTTCAAAAAATAGTCACAAATACTGAATCGTTCTATTGACATACTTCCATTTATCCAAAAAGAATGAACTAATGTATACGAGAGTAGTTTAAATAATAAATGCATCAACCAACAAATCATACAACATGACCTTTTTCACATACAAAACCTCATAAACGCACAAGGATAACCAATAACCATTTTTTTTGTTCCACCAAAGTACAACAAGAACCACCAAATTATAACAGACTATAAACATAATCAAACCAATGATATGTTCTTGTGGCACTAAAGCATGTCAAGAGCCATTAAATTATATCATGTTACTTTGTTCTATGATTGGTTTTTCATCATATATTATTACAAAATAAATATAACATACATAACATACATAATTCATTTCATAAACCAACATCATTCTTTTCACTCTCGGGTTGATATTGTCACTCTCATGGCCAAACATAGGATGAGTGGAAATTCCTCCCTCCCAATGGTGTATGATGTATTGGCTCTCTATAGCGTAGAAACTGTGCTTTGTATACAACCTCTCAACAAAAAATTACACGACATGTTTACTTGCACCATAAACATGAGATTCAAAAATTTATTGCGTATGGGACCATTTTTTGAAGGTTTAGGTTCAAAAGAACATTTTTCATAGGACCACGTGGCCTCTATATGAGGGTTGTGGAAAAATAAATCCTGTAAAATGAAATATAGCACACAAATTTCAGTGTGTAGATCAAAGGTCAACTCCTAAAAAAATTATGAAAATATGAGAGATATGCAGACCAATTACAATTATGACATAGAGGCCCAATGAAAATCTAGCATCTTAAGTAGATATAAGCCACAAACACTCACAATCCAGTATTATAGATATTTCATCAAACAATTCTTCAAAATCTAGTGGTAGGATGTGCACTACATCATCTTCAATATGCGAGTGGTAGGGATGCATATATGGTTCTAATATAGGCTCCCTCAGATAACACATGAGCTCAAATCTAGCAAAGTATATGTCTACAATTGTAGTATAATTGTATAAAAATGACCTATTAACATAACTTCCACATCCCCATTTTATTTCCACCACATGTATGATAACTCTCCAAGGTAAAGACTTTGATCAATCCTGAATTTATTGATAAACAAAGGCACCAAGGTACCCCACATTTCAACAAAATCACTACACAGTCACATTGGAAACTCTAAAACAAATTCAATACACTCTTTTAAACTATCAAACACATTATATTTCTATAGAAATTACATCTTACACATCTTACACACTCTCATCTAGGCCCTACCATGAGGGAATTAACCTAGGGCGACTAGCTTTGATACTAAAATGAAAAAATACAGTCATAATAGAATCACCTTTTTTTCTTTCTATTATTACATATTTAAACTTAGATACAATATATTTATATAGGTGTTGTGAGATCAAAATTATTCCAAAATTAGAGATAGAGGTTAAGAGGATATCTCAACAATCTCTAATAAACCCCAAACCAATTCTAAAGTAACCTTTAATTCTAACATTCCCTTCATCACCACCTTCACCATGTGTCACCAAAACATTTACTTTGGATATTTATACATGCTATATTTCATCTACCCACCTATATTAATGAGCATTCATATAGGTGGTCCAATGACATTATCTAACATTTATATTTTCAACTTTATTTTATCTATTTTTATTGCTATCTTCATTTGATCAATTTCTGTATCCATTATTGTTGAAATCCCCTGGAATAACTACATGCACT
Source organism: Pinus taeda (assembly GCA_000404065.3). NCBI lineage: Eukaryota > Viridiplantae > Streptophyta > Pinopsida > Pinales > Pinaceae > Pinus > Pinus taeda. The sequence goes on from APFE030529443.1 coordinate 10,528, forward strand.
TGGACTCCGATTAAGTCAAACCCAGTTGCATGTAATTGGATTATAAAACCACTTGACTCGATTATCACACAATTTCTCTATCAACTCTTATCAATCATATTTTATTTCTTGTATAAAAAATGAATAGATGAAAGTGGATAAAATAACAATATTGATTGAAAATGAAGATTATACACCTAATCAAACATAATATTGGCCAAATATTGGTTCCTCTCCCATCAATCAATATTATATTGAAGGATTACTAGACATGGCATTCCCCACTCTATTTCCCATTGGTGATGCTGATTGGTTACATCTACGTATTTGTAATGTTGAAATGCACGAATACGGTTTACATCTGCTCAAATCTTTTGACCAAAGATTTGGAAGCCATCTTTGTTTTAGATATTTCTCATTGAACTTGATTATGTATCATTATATCCAAACAAAATATTCCTTCTTTGTACAAAATAATATTCATAAAAATGAAATTACAACTATTCAATACTTGTGTTAACAAATCAATGATTTACTTGTTAATAAGTTAGCTGTGAAGCTAAGTCATTTTTATTCTTCTCTTATGGCTAAAATATCCTATTGGAAAAGGTGTCATACTAAATTCACTAATATGATTACTCAATGGTGTTTCCTAACTCTTTTTTTACTTGAAGTGTAGCTAAAATCAAGTGGCGTGACTTACATAATATGAGGACTTCAAATTCTCATTCTCATCCACAAAATCAACTTGGAATTTTTTTTAAAAGGGTTATTGAGTGTCCTCATATTGTTATCATTTATATGCAACATATATTCAATATATTTCATGATTTGGTGCTTCAAAAATACCTTGGATATAAATATTTTTGGTATAGGTTCATATTCATTCAATTTTTTCCCTTCTTTATAATTTGTTCAAATATTTGTGTTCCTAAGATTGCTTACTATACATTACTATATATTATTTTTATTTATGTATGAGTGGAAACATAGATTTTCAACCCCCATTTATAGTTTCTCATGGTTTCCAGAGGCTCGAAGCATGGAAACATTGGATTGGTCCACGAGGGTTTCACTCAATGAACCTCTAACATAGCATGTGTGTTCGTGGCATATTAGAAAATACCCTTAATTTGAATACATATTGGAAAAAACCTCTAAAATTCACATTATTTAAGCCCCTACCAATATGAACTGAATATACCTTCCCAATTTTAAAAATCCCTACTTTCACTAGATATTTAGGTTTTCGTTTTTTCATTAGCATTTTTTTATACCCTTTTATATTTTTTCATTAACTTTGAGATCCATTTTTTATACCTTCCAATATTAAAACCTTTCCCCCTATTATATGTTCAATATATTGTGTCATTTTTTTCCTCAATATATATCCCTCGATATGAACCCACGTGGTATGGTGTTGCTCCCTAAGTGAAGCCCCCATGGATTGGTCTATTATTTGCATTGTGTATGTCGCGAAAAAATTCTTTGACAAATATATAACACCTTGAAATCCATCTAATATACATGGATGAAACATAATGGTTACTCAAAGCTTGAATGAAGATCGTTTCCTTTTAAACGCTTTGCAAATTTTTTCTTGCAATCCTCATGAAGATTATGAGGATTTGTTGAATCATGTTCCAAGACATACAAAGTGTAGTGTTTATTATTGACTTCACAAAAAAGGGTCTATCCTTGCATATTTCTACAATACTCCATGATAGGTTCATGATGAATCGACATTATTCATAGATGAGCAAGGGAAAAATAAATGTGAGCTTGCACCCAACAATGATATACTAAATGTTCACTATGTTGATATTCTCATAATGTGGAAAGAAAATGTTGATTTCCAAGAAATTTTTAATCAACATGTAGTCTTGACATATACTAAAAAGTATTCCTCAAAAGTAGATAAGAGGTATAAAATTTATCAAGTCTTTCTAACAAGGGTTGCAAATGCAAATGGATGTGAAGATCTAGATTTATGTCAATACAGAAGGTTCCTTATAGAAACACCTTTTGACTATGAAAATAGAACACAAGAAAGCTACCATATGTTGTTGAATATACCTCTTGTTTTCTACAATCGCAATTCTTTTCCCTTGAGTGTTGGAAGAAAACTAGTATAGAAACTGTCAAGGGATGCTCATAAATTTTATTTCCAAGATTTTTTTTTCAATAGATCAGATCCAACTTGATTTTATAGAAAATTTGTCTATGATAAAGGCAACAAGATCTTGTACATTTCATTCCCTTCGTAAGAAATATCCATAGAAACATAGAGACATCCATGCAATTATTCCATTTTTGTCACAATTGTTTGTTATACCCAATGAGGGTTCATAAGAGTTTAAGAAATTTTGCTCGACTAAGTTGCTTTTATAAAAAACCATTTCATAACATTCCATTAGATATATCCCTTTTATGTAAAATAATCATTGAGTATTGGAGGAATTTACGATATCAACCATGATATATCGATTGGGAACCTTTCTCATATGAAACTCTTAAATAAGATGTTGACTCCCTCTTATAAGAAGCCAATGTTGAAGAAGACTTTGAAGAGTGGAAGATTCTATCTTGAATAATTCCACAAAATAATGTCAATGTTTTTGAGATTCACAATATTGGTAAAATGGAATTCAATATGGATTATAATTGGGAGAAAAAACTGATCTCAAATGATGTTACAGAACATGCTATTCATTTTACACAAAATGGCCAATCTACAAGTGTTTTTATTGACAACTCAATTGGGATCACATTTATGTCACCATATTCCTTATCAAAGAAACAATGACTTGATTTTGACATCATTTGATGTGGGTGACCTTTATTGACTAACTTATGTCAAAGATAAACCTCTTTATGTAGGTAAAGATAAACCTTTTTATGTAGGTAAAATAGAAGGGAAAGTCTTATGGAAAAATTTCAAAATTATTGTCGCTTTTGGATAGATTTTTTTGGTAATAAGGAAATGATAGGAAACACTCCTCTTTTTGTAATCTTTTAACTAATATGAGAAATGTATAACTTTTTCTTCATGATTTGTATCTTCTCATGTCAAGCATTGATGTGAGCTTGTATTTTATAGAAAATAATTTATCTTATTTCATTTTTCAGTTGTTCCCAACAAATAATTTGGTCACTCTACATAATCAAAAGATGCTAAACTCATTGAATTCTCCAATTAAAAGATGTGTTACATAGAATACTTGATAAACATATATAATTTGAAATGATGATGACTAGTTGAAATGTATGGTTATGTCATAGACAACATGTCATTGATCCAGGTGGACATTGGTGGCCGTCTGTCAAGTCCACTTGGACCCCCACCATTGTTTCTCTCAGCATTTTCAGTTTCCTTAATTGTAGCACAACTTACTATTTTTAGCAGTTTTCCGGTCCTGAACTTCCGGAGCCATTTTAAGGCCCTAAACAATGTTTTTTAGGAAAACTCGGAACAACATGTGTCTAAGGACCCCTCTTCCCAAAGTTGTAGTTCTCGGATAGATATTTCTAACAAGATATTGTGTACGTCAAATGGAGATCATATGCCAAAGTTATGACCTCGGAAAGTTGATGAACCAATTTACCCAAACGGGCCCCACAGTTTGGTGTTTCATCTTCTAGGGTTAGGTTTTTGGATGTTTAGGGTTTTCCATTGTTTCTCAACAATAAATATGCCTCCGAGCCTCATTGTAAGACAGTTCAGAGGCATGTAGTCGACACATCTCTTCTCAAAGATAAGCCACCATCGCCCTAGCTGGTTTATTTCCATTACTGTTTGTAAGCATATTTCAGTATTTTACATTAATGAAATGAAGTATTATTTCCACTGCATATCTGTGTTTATGGTTATCTCTGTAATTTTTTGCATTCTTGTTTAAATCTAGATCAGTGGTATCAAAGCGGTCTGCTTTTTCTATGCTTTTCTTTGCATGTCCCCAACAAGGTCGTGATATAAGGAGTTAGAGCTTCAATTGGTCGAACCTTTGCAAAACCAGCCTCACAAATCCCGACGGCCTCCCATGGTGGATGAGAAAAAAGATGAGGGGGAAGGAGAACCTATCAAAATATTGCTCGAATAAGCCCTCGAGTGACAAAGGAATGCTATGATGGACAGCTTTGCCCAGATCCTTCAGCAGCTACCCAGAAGCGACGCATCAGCTTCCGACAGGTACTCTGGAAATGCCACGCCTTTTAAGGTACAAGTTAATTTTGAAATCCCCATATTTGAGGGTCAGATAGATGTAGATGCCATAGATAAATGGTTAAATCTGCTAGAGGGTTATTTTATTGTTCATTAATTTTCGAGTTAGGAAAAGATTGTTTTCGCTCTTCTCAAAGCAGCCCCCCATGTCAAGGATTGGTGGAAAACCTACTACGAGTAAAAGGATGAAAATACTGGCTCACTATTTTCATCCGTACCCACCTGGGATTCATTTCGGGATGCCATCAAGGAGCAGCACTACCCTGTCGGAAAGTATGAGGATCGATACATAAAGTGGACCATGCTGTGGCAGGGAAGAGACCAAGACGTGCCATAGTTTACGAATCTTTTCCATACCCTTCGCACAAAGTCGGGTATCAAGGATCCAGAGTAGCATTTTATACTAAAATACTGTGGCTACCTGCACAAGTACATCCAAGAAGAAATAGAATTCTTGAACATCTCCTCGCTCGGCATAGCGTACCGATATGCTGTCAAGGTCGAGCAAAAGTTTACACAAAAGAAGCGAGACTTTGGATCTGCTAATCTGAAGCAAGGGAAAAGTGCCCCTAAACCATAGAACAAAGGACAAAGCCAAGGCAGGGCAGCCCAATACAATCCGCTAAAGCTGCAAGCAAAGAACAACACCACGAAGCTGAAAAAGGACATAGGAAAATGGTGTGAGTTCCATAAGAGCTCCACTCACAACACAAGTGAGTGTCAAGCCAAGTAGTCACTGGTGGTTGAGCTAAAGGTTTCAGAATCATATACATGTTCTGACTCTGATTCAGAACCCGAGAAGGGGAATGACAAAGGGAAGCAGATTATCAATGCGAAGCCCAATGCCACCATTGCCACCATGAAGATACATAAGGAGGAACCCGAAGATCCAGAGGAGGAGGAGTGTCTCTTCCACTCTCATATGTGGGTAAATGTCTCCCTGTTACAGTTCATTGTCGATAGCAGAAGCCAAAAGAACCTCATTTCGACAGAGGTTGTGAAGCGATTGGGCCTATCGACCACAACACATCCACAATTGTACACAATTGTGTGGCTTCACCAAGGACACGACCTTCGCGTGAGCCACTAGGGTTGGCTTCCATACAACATCAAGCCCTTCAAGTACAAGCTGTGACATGATCAACATCGGGTGCCACACAAGTTTCAGGTGGGCGACAAAGTATGGTTGCATTTGCAAAAGGAACATGTTATTGGAGCCTATCGGAAACTGAGACCACTCCGATATGGTCCTTACACCATTACTAAGGCTATGAGAGATAATGCATTTGAGCTCAGCATTCTCCCATTCCTTAGCCTGCACCCAGTGTTCGATGTGGACCACCTTTAGCCATACTTTCCACCATTACTAGAGACATCCGACATTGTAGAATAGCCCACAACCATAGAATTAAATCTAGATTGCATGGAACAAGCTACAACTGATTGGATCATGGACACACAGATCAAGAACACTCACCAATAGAATATCCAATTGTATCGAGTTGTCAAAGCAGGCCAACTCCTTCACCAGGGCAAGTGGCTCACTAAGGACCAAGTTCAGCAGACGTTTCCTCATCTCATGGAGGAACTCAATGCAATGGGGACCATTGCTTCCTAAGGGCGGAGGAATGATCCAGGTGGACATTGGTGGCCATTTTCCAACTCCACTTGGACCCCCACCATTGTTTCTCTCAACATTTTTAGTTTCCTTAGTTGTAGCACAACTTACTATTTTTAGCAGTTTTTTGGGTCCTGAACTTCTGAAGCTGTTTTGAGGCCCTAAATGACATTTTTTGGGAAACATGGGAGCAACATGGGTCAATGGTCCTTTGTTATTCTTACCAATGTTGTAGTTCTCAAATAGTTCTTTCTAATGAGATATTGTGCACATCAAACGGCGATCATAAGCCAAAGTTATGACCCCGGGAAGTTGATGTACCAATTTACCCAAATGGGCCCACAGTTTGGTGTTTCATCTTCTAGGGTTGGGTTTTTGGATGTTTAGGGTTTTCCATTGTTTTTCAACAATAAATAGGCCTTCGAGCCTCATTGTAAGACAATTCAGAGGCATGTAGCTACCACATCTCTTCTCAAAGATAAGCTACCATTGCCCTAGCTGGTTTATTTCCGTTACTGTTTGTAAGCATATTTCAGTATTTTACATTAATGAAATAAAATATTATTTCAGTTGCATATCTTTGTTTACGGTTATCTATGTAATTTGTTGCATTCCTGTTTAAATCTGGATCAATCATGTTGCCATGTAACTTGTGGATGGACTTGTGCAAGGAAATCCCACCAAGTTAATTAATAATACAGTTAGATATTCAAGATATCTTGTATATGTCTAACTCAAATCCCTCTCAACCTCAACTATCCACTATTGTTATTTTACTAGATTTATTTGATAATAAAATGAACATATGGTAATGAAAGACACAAATCATATTACTTATATCATGAACTTATTTAATTTTATGATTTCCGACCTAAATACCTCTTTTTATGTGCAATACAAGTGTAAGATCCATTTATAAATATATGTAATAATAAATAAATTCGTAGCACTTCATGTCAAGAGAAGAGGGCAGTGTATATCAATTTATCTCTATTTTCAAGATATGAACCCATAGAATTTTTTAGGAAGAAACCCGAGGACGAGGAAAAAGAGAGCACTTGAAAATGAAGAATGAAATAATGTTTTTTCAAGTTTGGATGATGTTAAATGCATCTTATGGAACATTAGGTACTATCTCAAGGATATTGACTCCTATCCGAGTCATTTGTAGGGTTATATGCTGACAAATTCAGCATTAGGGGATCTCACAGACCTACTTATTGATCCTACAGATCCTCCAATTGAGAGTACACCGGACCCTATGTTATCACATCAGACTATGATTCACATTTCTTATTATTGTTGGCCTTATTTTGTGCTTGTAATTTTAATGATGCTGGTGCTTATCTTTCTCTCATCGACAAGCAAATGGAGACACACTAGTTCTTTTAGTCATGTAGTAGTTTTTGGTGTGAGTAGGGCTTGACGATGCTGTTTCTCGGAGTTTATGTTTTCTCACAGGTCCACATTAATGGAAGGGTACTTGCAGTCTCCACAATTCTGTTAGTTTTATGTTAGGATTATAATGAATTTTGTGGAAAATTCCTTTTCCAAAATAAAATCTCTTGTGATCACTACCACATCCGAGACTTCTACTATGCTTTCCATTTGTGCATCTTTAGTGTTGTTGTTGATAATTCCTTGTGATGGCCTCCCGCCGATTCTAAAATATCACCTGTTGACAAGACCTGCGTCCTGAATGAATTTATGGTTGACTTAAATTATGGGTATGTTTCCTTGGTAATCGTTTTAGGGTTTCAACGGGCCTCGCCGGTTGTCGACCTCCACATGCCGGTTCTCCTCGCATGCACTTTACCTTTTGTCAACTCTTCTCCATTCATTTGTCATTTTCACTCCTCCTGCGCCGAAAGGCTTACTCTGCGACTGTGTGGGGAACTCTTGTTCTTCGTTGTTCTGGTTTCAAGTGCCTGTTTGTATGGATGTCTCTGGTTCTTTATAGCTATGGAGGTAAGGTTCGGTGGCCTGTGAGAGCACCCTCTACTCAGCACGATAACAATCTTGTTTCACTGTGTCTTTGACTGATTTTTTTCTTATGCAAATGTTGTTTCCATTCGTTTGGTTGATGGGTTTGTTTCGTGACAGGTCCTCCTCCGAGCTTCCGTGCTTCAATCTTGTTGCCCAGGTAAAATATGGTTCCCTGTTGGACTGGTTTAGCCCTTATCCCTCCGGTTCTAATGCACCTGTTACTGGTCTTTCAGGGTTTAGTGGTTATGATGGTCTTCGACTCGGTTCTCATAGCTTCAGGTGAGATTCTTGCTCCAATCTTATTCTGGTTTTCGACTTCAAATGTTTACTTGTGTTTATACAGGTCTCTAACCTGCTCTCGTTTGGTTGTAGGTGGTTCCAGGTAGTCGATTCCGTGGTTCGAGGTGTTCCTCGCTTCCTGACAAGCTCTCAAGCTCTTTCTTTACGGGTAGTGCCTCCCCATGTAGTCGACTGTAACTTATTTATAGTTTTAAGTCTTGTGTTGTTGGTGGTCCGTCTTCTGAGCGACAAAATAAATGGTTCTATTTCTGTGTAACCCTCCTTCGTTCGATTGTTGGTCTCGGTCCTTGCTTCTGTAATATTGTCACTTAGTTTCTATTGAAACCCTGGATGGGTATTCAGTGGCGTCAAGCCCTCGTTTTGTATGACATTGTCTGGTTATTTTGTGAGATGGTTGCTTATGGATTCGAACCCTCGTCCTATAGCTTTTTACTGTTCAGTTATTTGCAACCCTAGGGTTTGTTCGAAACCCCTGTCCACCAGTTCTGTTGGTGACTCCTTGCTGTATTTATTTTGGTTTACAGTTGTAACAAATATTTGCCCGAAACTCTGTTTCGAGGCTCTGTCTCTTTAATGAAAATTTTGTTCAAAAGAAAATGTGCACGCCTGGACTGTATTTACTTTATTACAGTAGGTTAGTAAAATGATTCAAATATATATTTGTTACATTCCGATGCTTGCTCTGTTCTTAAGTATGATATGAGGGTTTGATTTTCGGGTTACCTGAAAGTTTACTTGTATGCCCGTATTCTCGTTCGCTTCTGTCTGGAAATGACTTTTGTATAACTGTGCTCTGCGCTTTTGGTTATTCGCTCCATCTGAGATTTGTCTGCATTCGCAGTCCCTCATTCTTCTCTGCCTGTAGGTGGTAATTATATGGCTATGCTACTCTGCTTTTCTCGTTGGTTTTCTGTCTTATTACTCCAACGCCAATTTGTTACACAGAAATATATTATGATGCATGAAAATTAACTATACAATGATGATATAATTGAGAAATAGAATAATGAAAAATGCTTAATTTGGAAATGATTGTATTTCTTTTTTTTCTCTATCCGAGGAATCGTTTACAATGCTTGTCTTTTCCCTTTTATTCCCCTGAGGCATAACTGTTCTTTACTCAAGTAGAACTGCCCCAACAGAATTGATAACTGTCCAGCAACTTATAACTGTTTTTAACTAACATATTTCATAAAGACACTAATTAATTAACAACCTATTTTCTGATGCTAATTCCTATTTAAAAATAACAGTTCACAGTTTTTAGTTTACCTGGTCCTATCGACCTTCTGGAAAATAAAACAAGTAAATAAAAATAAAATGACTGACAAGTTGACACCTGTCCAGCTATGCAAGTATGAATGTGTGTTTTTGTCTCTCCATGAGACCGTCAACCACCTTCTGTCTCCTCAGAGCTGGATGCTCCTGCATCAGGCTCCTGGGGTGGCAAAAAGTCATGGCTCCGTTCCATGAGGTCGTCGACAGAATAGCCTGCTTTTTGTATCTGTGTCGCGTTAAGCCACAAACTGTCCTCTATCGGACGGTTCTTCCATTTTACCAAATACCACAAATACTCTTTCCTGCGTGTGCACTTAGCTACCTGTGTGTCTAGAATCCCTTCGATCTCAATGGGTGGTGCCATCGGCATCTGTCTCGTCCATGAATCTCCTTCACATTTGGTGTCCCGCGGCGGCTCTACTGCTGCATTATCTGCTGAACCTATGACATAAGGAAACAGATCTGCCATGTTAAAAATAGGGGAAATACCGATCCCTGGTGGCAACTGTAGTTCATAGGCGTTCACAGAAAATTTGCGAATGATTTTACAGGGCTCGATTTTCTTGAATTTCAGCTTGCTGTACTCTCGTTTTGGAAACCGTTCCTTACGTAAGTACGCAAGGACTTCATCCCCTACATTGAACTGAACTTCCCGATGCTTTGTATCAGCTCGTTGTTTATACCTCTGACTGCTGTCCTGTAATTTCAATTTGACCTATTCATGCAAATTGCTCATTGCCTGGGCGAAATATTCCCCATCAGCGCTTCGTTTTTCAAGTTTCCCCAAATCTCATAACTCATGCACTCCTTGCGGATGCATGCCGTACAGAATCTGGAACGGACTGTATCCTGTGCTGCGGTTAGGGGAATCGTTGTATGCGAATTCTGCCTGCGCAAGTACACGGTCCCAAGTCCGGGAATTTTCACCTGTTAAACTTCGAAGTAGATTTCCCAGACTTTGGTTTACTACCTCCGTCTGACCATCTGTCTGCGGATGATAAGCGGAGATGAACTGCAACTGGGTATTCAACTTTTTCTGCAGAGTTCTCCAAAAATGACCAGTGAACTTTACTTCTCTGTCAGAGATAATGGATCTTGGAAGTCCATGCAACCGCACAATCTCAGTGAAGAAAAGATGTGCTATGTAAGTAGCATCGCTGGTTTTCCTGCATGGTACAAAGTGCGCCATCTTTGAAAACCGGTCTACCACAACCATTACTGAATCAAAGCCTCGTTGTGTCTTCGGCAAACCCAGTATAAAATCCATACTAACTGAATCCCATGGTCGACTAGGAATGGGCAATGGCATATAAAGTCCAGTGTTCTGACTGTGACCTTTTGCCAATTGACAAATTTTACATCTAGTCACGTACCTCTGCACATCCCGCTGCAACTTAGGCCAGAAATAAAAATGCAGTACCTGAGCAATCGTTTTGTCAATACCGAAATGTCCTGCTAGGCCTCCACTGTGTTTTTCCTGTATAATATTTTCCCGCATAGAACAGTTGGGAATACACAACTGCCCTCCTTTAAACAACAATCCTTCCTGTAGATTATAGTCTAACCACATGCTGTTATTTCGTAACAGCGGGTCTTGGCAAGCCTCATAGGCCTCCATAAACTCAGTGTCGATCGGATACAACTCTTTTAGATGTTCAAAGCCTAAAATCTGCATCGTGCTTTCCTGTAGAAGCAACGTTCTCCTACTAAGTGCATCTGCTACCTTATTTGATTGCCCGCTAATGTGCTTTAGTGCAAACGTAAAACTTTGCAAGTACTCAACCCAAGCTGCATGCTTATGGTTTAATTTATGCTGCTGCATAATGTACTGTAACGCAGAATTATCAGAGAATAAAACAAATTCGTTACCTAAGAGATAATGTCGCCAATGTTTCAAAGCTTGCACAATGGCGTAAAACTCCTTGTCGTAGGTTGAGTATTTCTGTCTGCTCTCATTTAGCTTTTCACTGAAATAAGCAACCGGTCTGTCCTCTTGGCTAAGGACTGCCCCAATGGTCGTACCACTAGCATCGCAACGAACTTGAAAAAGTTTGTTGAAATCAGGCAGTCTTAACACTGGTCTTTCAGTAATCTTCTTTTTCAAGATCTGAAAACTATGTTCCGCTGCGTCAGTCCAGTGAAATGGTTGATTTATTTTCTTGATCGTCTCCAACATCGGTGCGCAAATCTCACTGAAATTTCTGATAAACTTCCTGTAAAAGTTGGCTAGTCCGTGGAAACTTCGAACTTCAAATAAACTTTTCGGAGAAGGCCAACTAACTATAGCTGTCACCTTTTCTGGGTCCATTTTTAGTTCATTTTCTGTGATGACAAAGCCTAGATACACTAATTCTCGCTGAAAAAAGTACACTTCTTCAGATTAATTAACAGCTTGTTCTGCTGCAACTTCCTCAACGCACTCTGTAAATGTCTGAAATGTTCCTCTTTAGTCTTACTAAAAATCAGAATATCATCCAGGTAAACTATTACGAACTTACCATTAAATTCCTTCAGCACTTCATTCATCAGACACATGAACGTGCTGGGAGCGTTGCTCAAACCAAATAGCATCACCAGCCACTCATATAAGCCTTCGTTCGTCTTGAAAGTGGTCTTCCATTCATCTCCTTCCCGAATCCGGATCTGGTGATATCCACTCTTCAAGTCAATCTTCGAAAAATAAGCCGCCCACTCAAACAATCCATCATATCGTCCATCCTAGGTAAGGGAAACCTGTACCTAACAGTAATTTTGTTAATAGCCCTGGAATCCGTACACATTCTCCACTCTCCTCCTTTCTTTGGAGCCAAAACAGTTGGTACTACACATGGGCTCATGCTCTCTCGAATCAAACCTTTGTCCAACAACTCCTGGACATGTTTCCTAATTTCTTCATGGTCCTTGGGACTCATGCAATAAGCTGCTTTATTTGGCAGGCTTGCTCTTGGTATAAAGTCAATACAGTGACTAATACCTCTCCTTGGTGGCAATTCATCTGGAAGATCATCTACCACAATGTCTCCAAAATCCTGCAGCAACCTCTGAACTTCTTCAGGAAAATCTGAAACCTGTGTATGAAGTACCACTGCCTTTGGTCTCCTTATGACAGCAAAATTTATTTCGCTGTCCTCAATCTTTTTTATAAACTCTTTTCCGCCTAACAGCAGTGCTTTCACCCCACTAGCTTCTGCTGTATTTTCCTCCTTGATGGGTACAAGCGTATGCTTGATCCCATCTTTCAAAAACTTATAGTAGTTGGTTTTCCCATCATGAACTGCACTTCTATCAAACTGCCAAGGTCGTCCCAACAGTAAGTGACAGACATCCATTGGCATGACATCGCAAAGGATCTTGTCCTTATACTTACCGATCTGAAACTCTACTTCACACTGTTCGTCAACTAACAGTTGATGCCCTTTCTGCAACCACGACACTTTGTAGGGAGTAGGATGTTTTAACTTCTTTAATCCTAGATTTTCTACCATCTCCACAACTACTAAATTGTCGGTACTCCCACTGTCAATGATTAATTTACAGCATTTACCCCGTGACTTGCAAACAGTGAAAAACAAAGCCTTTTGCTAATCTGGTTCTGCAACCTTTTTTGCTGGTTTTAACAGCACTTTATTTAACACCAAAGCTTCACCTGTCTCCGGTGTGTTCTTTGCTTCTTGAGGTGTCTCCTCAACATCCTCTGGCTGAGCAACATAGGTTCCTCTTCCACTTGCTGGTTCAGCTTCAGGACAGTCATATGACTTGTGTCCCAATTTGTGACAACGATAGCACTGGACAGTTCCCCTGCCTCGACCAAATCCTCGCCCTCGCTGAGCTGGTCGTCCTTCCCTGGTGCTGTTGTCCTTCTCTGTGGTGCCAGCAGATTTGGAACTGCTGCCCTCCTCATTTGAGCCTGTACCTCTACCTCTACCATAAACCTTGCCTTTTCCCCTTCCAGAACCACCTCCTCTCTTGGTGTTCTGTTTTATGTTAATTTTCTCTTTTGCCTTCAGTGAAAACTGATAGGCTTCATCCAACGTTTGAGGTGAGAGGATACCGATTTCATCCAAAATCTCCACTCTCAAGCCATTCACAAATCTGGCTGTTTTTTCTGAGGTATCTTCCACATACCCTGCTCGTAAATTCAATTTATAAAATTCCTCTGTAAATTCCCTAACAGTCATTCCTCTTTGCTTCAAGTTCTGTACCTGTCGGTACAACATGATCTGGTAATCTTTAGGCAAGAACTTCTCCTTCAGTTTTGCCTCCATTCTGGCCCACTTCTTTATAGGTTGTTTGTGTAGTCTCTTTCTTTCCGCCTGAACACTGTCCCACCATAAGAACGCATGTCCTTTCAGCTTGGTGGCGGCGAACTTCACTTGTTTGTCCTCACTGGTTTCCTCAAACTCAAAAAATTTATTTACTTCACTCAGCCAATCTAACAACACATCTGCAGACAAACTCCCGTCATAAGTAGGTAGCTCATGCCTTGGCTTATGACTGGACAACAAAACTGACTTCAACAATCTAAGTTCCGGTGTCACCCCTTCGAACTCATCCTCTGGTTCAGCTACTTCTTCATCACTGTCATCTGCTGGGTCTCTCCTTCCCCCAGACTCCACCACTGCCAATCTTTCACGCAAAACTCGAATCTCCTCTCGAAGTCCCTCATCTACTACTCTACGGACTACTCGTCCTCTCCCTCTTCCTCTTCCTCTTCCTCT
>APFE030529443.1:24638-48288 GCA_000404065.3 Pinus taeda
CTTCCTTCACCTTCACCTTCCACTTGTTCCATTTGTTCCAACTCAAGAAACCAGCTCTGATACCACTTATGATGCCCTCCCGCCGATTCTAAAATATCACCTGTTGACAAGACCTGCATCCTGAATGAATTTATGGTTGACTTAAATTATGGGTACGTTTCCTTGGTAATCGTTTTAGGGTTTCAACGGGCCTCACCGGTTGTCGACCTCCACATGCCGGTTCTCCTCGCATCCACTTTACCTTTTGTCAACTCTTCTCTGTTCATTTGTCATTTTCACTCCTCCTGCGCCGAAAGGCTTACTCTGCGACTGTGTGGGGAACTCTTATTCTTCGTTGTTCTGGTTTCAAGCGCCTGTTTGTATGGATGTCTCTGGTTCTTTACAGCTATGGAGGTAAGGTTCGGTGGCCTGTGAGAGCACCCTCTGCTCAGCAAGATAACAATCTTGTTTCACTGTGTCTTTGACTGATTTTTTTCTTATGCAAATGCTGTTTCCATTCGTTTGGTTGAGGGTTTGTTTCGTGACAGGTCCTCCTTCGAGCTTCCGCGCTTCAATCTTGTTGCCCAGGTAAAATATGGTTCCCTGCTGGACTGGTTTAGCCCTTATCCCTCCGGTTCTAACGCACCTGTTACTGGTCTTTCAGGGTTTAGTGGTTATGATGGTCTTCGACTCGGTTCTCATAGCTTCAGGTGAGATTCTTACTCCAATCTTATTCTGGTTTTCGACTTCAAATGTTTACTTGTGTTTATACAGGTCTCTAACCTGCTCTCGTTTGGTTGCAGGTGGTTCTAGGTAGTCGATTCCGTGGTTCGAGGTGTTCCTCGCTTCCTGACAAGCTCTCAAGCTCTTTCCTTACGGGTAGTGCCTCCCCATGTAGTCGACTGTAACTTATTTATAGTTTTAAGTCTTGTGTTGTTGGTGGTCCGTCTTCTGAGTGGAAAAATAAATGGTTCTATTTTTGTGTAACCCTCCTTCGTTCAATTGTTGGTCTCGGTCCTTGCTTCTGTAATATTGTCACTTAGTTTCTGTTAAAACCCTGGATGGGTATTCGGTGGCGTCAAGCCCTCGTTCTGTATGACATTGTCTGGTTATTTTGTGAGATGGTTGCTCATGGATTCGAACCCTCGTCCTATAGCTTTTTACTGTTTAGTTATTTGAAACCCTAGGGTTTGATCGAAACCCCTGTCCGCCGGTTCCGTTGGTGACTCCTTGGTGTATTTATTTTGGTTTACAGTTGTAACAAATATTTGCCCGAAACTCTTTTTCGAGACTCTGTCTCTTTAATGAAAATTTTGTTCAAAAGAGAATGTGCACGCCTGGACTGTATTTACTTTATTACAGTAGGTTAATGAAATGATTCAAATATATATTTGTTACATTCCGATGCTTGCTCTGTTCTTAAGTATGATATGAGGGTTTGATTTTCGAGTTACCTGAAAGTTTACTTGTATGCGCGTATTCTCGTTCGCTTCTGTCTGGAAATGACTTTTGTATAACTGTGCTCTGCGCTTTTGGTTATTCGCTCCATTTGAGATTCGTCTGCATTCGCAGTCCCTCGTTCTTCTCTGCCTGTAGGTGGTAATTATATGGCTATGCTACTCTGCTTTTCTCGTTGGTTCTCTGTCTTATTACTCCAACGCCAATTTGTTACACATAAATATATTATGAAGCATGAAAATTAACTATACAGTGATGATATAATTGAGAAATAGAATAATGAAAAATGCTTAATTTGGAAATGACTGTATTTCTTTTTTTTCTCTATCCGAGGAATCGTTTACAATGCTTGTCTTTTCCCTTTTATTCCCCTGAGGCATAACTGTTCTTTACTCAAGTAGAACTGCCCCAACAGAATTGATAACTGTCCAGCAACTTATAACTGTTTTTAACTAAGATATTTCATAAAGACACTAATTAATTAAAAACCTATTTCCTGATGCTAATTCCTATTTAAAAATAACAGTTCACAGTTTTTAGTTTACCTGGTCCTATCGACCTTCTGGAAAATAAAACAAGTAAATAAAAATAAAATGACTGACAAGTTGAAACCTGTCCAGCTATGCAAGTATGACTGTGTGTTTTTGTCTCTCCAAGAGACCATCAACCACCTTCTGTCTCCTCAGAGCTGGATGCTCCTGCATCACCTTGCATACTAGGATGCACAACTATTGGACACATCTTAATTGTATGAATTGGAATATATCTATATTTATGCATGGTTTGTTAGTTGTTTTGGTTGTTGTGGCACCCCACATCTCGGTTTTGTTAATGCATCTATATATATGCCTTGGTATTTAGAGATTTTATTCTTAATTGTGCTAGAAGGGAGTATTCTAACTCTCAATGTATTTAAAGGTGCTTCATGTTTCTCTCTTGTTTTGAGCTTAAATTTCATATAGCTTTATTTATCTATGTATTTGAAATGCAACTTTCTTTTCAAAGTAATAAAAAATATTTTGTTTTAAAAAATAAAATGAAATAAAATAATTACTAAATTAAAGGATTTTATTATTTAAAATTTTAATAAAATAATATAATATATTTTTATAAACAAAATAAATTATAATATATAAATAAAATAAGGACAATTGGACCAATTCCATCTTCGAGCTTCTCATTATCTTAATGTTTAAGTTATTTCCCCTCCAAACTTGGTATATATTTTTTTTAATTGGTAAATTAAAAATGTTTTATTTAGTTAACTTAATATTAACTTAGTATTTTTAAAGTCAATATGTTTGATATTTTTGATTGGTAGATTTAAAATGTTTTATTTAGTTAACTTGATAATATTGAGTTAGTATTTTTAAAGTCAATATGTTTGATATGTTTAATAGTGAAAAAATTGGGTATGGTAATCAATATGTTCGATATCTTTAATTGGTAAATTTAAAATGTTTTATTTACTTAACTTGATAATATTGAATTAGTATTTTTAAAGCCAATATGTTTGACATGTTTAATATGTTTAATAGTGAAAATTTTGGGTATGGTAATTTTAAAATATGTGTTGATGGATTACTTTAGTTTATTAAGATTAAATTTAAATTTGAATAATGAAAGAATAAGAAAATAATTTTTTTAATATTTTAAATTAATATAATTTTGTAAATTTTATTTTTAAGGGAAAGTTTAATTAGAAATTATTATGATATGAAGTGTTATGTTAATATAAGATTTAAGATTCAAATTTTATTAGTTAATTGGTGTTGGTTGAAAGGTATATGTAGTCATTTTCAAATCTAATAGTAATAGTTGGAATTAACCACATGCCATACAAGTATGGAATTAATATAGTTGTTGATTCTTTTAGTAGAATATATACATACATACATATATAATTTTTTAGATTTATCTCATTATGGGCATTCTAAGTGATTGAAATTAATGGTTTTAATTCCAAGCATCTCCATTTGAATCTTAGTTAGACATGCTTGATACGATTTGCAAGAAATTATATCGTGTCAAGGAGTTATAGTTGCAGTAGTGTGGTGCAAACACAATTTCTAATGGTACAAATAATTGTGTTTTAGTTACTGGTTTATATATAAGGAGGTGATCAACCCCGCTCTTGCTAACCAGAATAGGTGATCATAGTTACTGGTTAATATATAAGGAGGTGATCAAACCCTCTCTTGCTAACCAGAATAGGTAATCAAGCCTGCCCTTGCTAACCAAAATTATCTTTCTACCTTGACTAATGTTAAGAAGAAAATGAATATAGTGAAGATCACAATTATTTCTCATGAGCTTCTAAATGAGACCAGGCATTGGTCTATTCCCAAAACACCTTGGGATGAAAGAATCTGTAACCTTTGCAATAATAAGAGGGTTGTATATGAAAATCACTTTATTTGGATTGCCCAACTATTACGCACATTCATTCTCATTTCCAAAACATCTGTCACACTATGAACTTTCTGACTTTTTAAATCAGTAAAACATAATGATCTTGAAGATTTTTTTTTCTTCTTTTTATCATATAAATAACATTGTATATCTTAATTAATCTCTTACTTCTTAAATTTAATACTTTGTGTTTAGTAAATGTTAATTATCATCAAATCATATCATCATTAAAATATTAATTTTCATAAAATTAACAGAAATTAAATAAAAAAATATTATACATCATGATTATTTTTTTAAAAAATATTATTAGAATTTTCTAAAATGAAAGAATATTAAAATAAAAATACATAATTATCTATTATTTTTAATTTTTTAATAAAATTTAATTTATATTATACTATATACTATATATATAGTATATATATATATAATTATATATATATATATAAATAATAAAATTTCATAAAAAATTAATATATATTATTAATACTAATTTAAAATTTAAATACAAATTATAATAATAAATTTTAAAATTGGATTATTTTAAAAAAATAAGGTAAGAACAATTTTTAAAGCTCGATTATTTAAAAAAGAGAGGTTGAAATGATTTATATGATTCTGATAAATTGAAAATGAAAATCACCTAGGTTTTTAGTTTATTATTTTATTTTTATTTTTAGGTAAGTATTTCTACATTATATTATTAGTAGATTAGAATTTACGCTATGTATAGTTATGATGTTCATTTTTGTCTTACAGTGAGGAAACCAAAGGGTAAAGTAAAATATTCTAAAGTTAAGTTTTTTAAACAATTTCATATTGGAAACATATGTGTGATAAGCAACCAAAAGTAAAGAGCTAGGCTTCATGATGCCATGTATGTTGAAATAGTGATTAAAAAATTAGAACTAGGAGCTCTTTGGCCCTAGACCAAACACATCTAGGCCAAGCGAAGACAATAGGGTTATTATGATTCCATAGAGGCCAAATCAAAATGAAGATTACCGACCTGTTCTTCACCATGGAGATTGGTGGTTAGCTCATTCCGCTTTGCAGCCTCATTATCGCCGAGGTGGTTCCTTCATGCACCTGTGTACTGCCCTAAACCTATATGATGCTAGAGTCCCCTAGACCTCTTCCAAGTTGTAACAACCATAAGGGTCGGGGAGGCGGAGAGAGGGAGAGAGAATTGGCTGCTGAGGAGGAGGCAGGGCCCATGGGAGTTTTGAGGGGAGGCAAAGAGGATGAGTTGATAGGAGGTGAGTGCGAGGGGACACTGTAGGGGATCGAGCTTGGGTGGGTAGTTAATTTTAAGATCTTTGGTTAAACCTCTAAGGGAGGAGTGACTAAGGTTTGTAGAGAGCTCAACAATCCAATTGATAACTTTAGATTTATCTTGCTCCCTTTCTTTGCTGGCGAGCAAGGAGATTTTATAGAGCCCAGAGGGATGGGCACCCTCTGCGGGTTTCCTCTTCCTCCATGACTACTACTCTCTGGTGAATATGCTCATGAATGTTATGGTTAAACAAGGTGGCAATGGAGGTATCATCAAGTGTGGAGGTGGTCCGTCCGCAATCTCTTCCCGTGCTTGGGCAGTTTTTCTACCTTTATCATTGCTCCTGATTGAACTGCAGGGGTAGGGCATCATAGAGCTGTGATAAAAAAGGGCAGAGAAGGTTGCAGGGATAAAAGATCGGGAGAGAAGCAACCAAGAGGCCATGTCGCTGAGTGTTATGAAACCAGAGAGGACAGGCGGGAGGATGCATTATGGGGCCAAGGAATGAACGCTAAAGCGAGTGATCTTCATAGGCGCCATTTGGTGAGTTTCCTCCACCACGTACTGAACGCCATCAACACTAAGAAAATACGTTGGACCTCTTTTGGTCACCCAAATCTAAGAGTATATAATATATTCATTTTAAAATACAATTTCAAATTATATATATATATATGTGTGTTTTAATTATTAAAATCATGATAATATAAAAACACGTATCACAACTCATACTGCTGGGATGACTCATTCACCTAAGCAATCAAGTACAAACCACAATTGTAATATACAATTGATTTGAATACTTATGTAATTCTCATAGAGACAGTTGTCACTTTTCAATTACATTGCACCAAATTGTAAAACAATTGAACTTCTCTAATGTATCCGTTGCTATTTAATTAACTTGGAAAAAGTGGAATATATTAATTTATGAGGTCTTGCGTAGGTATGAGAATGTAGTTTAGCTCTATACTCGGAGGGTTTTGTGCGCCATATATGATTGAAATAGAAATTTTATAAATATGTACGTGGTTATTTGTTGATATATATCAAGCTGGAATGAAGTTTAATATTACTTGGACGGTTTTCTTGCACCATATTTGATTGAAAGAACAATTTTATAAATATATATATATATGTGGTTATCTGTTGATATTTTGGATTTATTAATTTATGTTAATAATTTAGTTTTTTTGGTTATATTTTAGATTTATTATTTTTTATACGTAGTAATTAGGTTTTATTTTTGTAATCAGTTTTAGGTTATTATTATTGGAGGATTTTAAAAATATTATAATTTATTATTTTAAGTTTATACAAAAATTAGATTAAATAAAATTAACAATTAAATGCATTGATAATAAGTTTTTTTTTGTAGGCTAAGGTGTTGCTCTTTTCTTTCTATTATTTCAATCCAAAAATTACATCAAAATGTGGTTGCCTTCCACTCGCCCTCTTGGGGAAACCGAGTATTTAAGCCACCTGAAGTTCTTAACAGCCACCCAAAAATAAAAGGTCCATAGTCTGCTTATCCAAGCTAGATACACTACATAGTCTTTCAGATTTCTAATTCTACTTACTTGCATATAACAATTTTCTACATCTGATACTGGAAACTTGCCGAACTTATCTATACTATGCATTTTCATCAAAAAATTAAAACATATCTAAAATTACTCAGCTTCTGCCCCTGGACGCTGGGTAGTATCCTTGTTAGCGATCTGTTGGCCTTCCTTTATCAGTTGCTGGATCTCATCCAGCTTCTTCTCCTGCATCTCCAAGGTGATCTGTATAATACGGAGCTCCCTCCTCAGGTTTGGAACCCCCTGCACAAGTTCAGCCATCTCTGTTGCCGCTTGCTCCAGAGCTTTGGCCAGTAATCTTTTCATTACCCAGTATATATGGAGGGATTGTTTAAATAAAAACATTCCGCCCCTAGTGTTACCAGGGTCATGGACAAGAAACTCCCAATATTCCATCTCAGAGTCTGACTGAGCTTGAATGGCTTCCTCCTCCATATTTTGGATAATTCTTCTAATTCTGGGGCTCGTACTCTGGCTATATGCCTTCTCAGCTTGCTGGATTTTCCTATCTATCGATTGTCTTGTCTTTTTTCTGTGTCTCCCCATCTGCCCTCGTCGTCCTTCCCTTGCTCCTCGGTATCTGCTCGTTCCTCCGCCTCTCATGCTGCTCGGCTCCGTCCCGCTTCCCGCTTGCCTGCTTTCCCTCTGTCTTCCGCTCTGCCTTACCCTTCCTCCCCATTGTCCCAGCTGTTCGTCGCTGGTTTGCCGTTGCTCCCGTTTTTCTTCGGTTCGGCTTCGCTCCTTATCCCGCCTGATGTTATCTTGCCAGTCCTCATCCTCCTCAGAGTCATCGTAAATCTCATATATCTCCTCAATTGTCTCTTCTTTCACAACCGCCTTGCCTTTCCTGTCCCTTTCTCTGCCTAGCTCGGCTTCCTTTTCTTCTGCGATCCTTGCACGCTTCCTGGTTTCCATGGCAGCCTCAGCAGGATATCGACGCAGCCTCTCTCTGTAACCGCTCACCACCTCTTTTCCTCTCCTCACTCTCTGTGTTCCTATGCAATTTTTTCGTTGTCGAATCCTTTGTTGCCGTTCCTTTATAATCTTTCTATCCCCGTTCCTCTTACCTGTTAACTTGATCTTCCGCTGCCACCTGTTACTTCGCCCTTCACCTTTCCTATCAATTGTACGGTTTACTTCATTTCCATTTATGGATTCTGACATACATCGTTTTCCTCCTCTCTGATTACTTGCGCTGATTGCCTTGCTGTAAGGTGGTTTTTTCCTTCCTGTCATCACACACTCCTGATTTATTCCCGCATGCTTGTCCATGATATCCTTTCTACGCCTTATCTGACATTCATTAAATGTCTGGGCTTGCCAATCCATCTCACCTGTCTGTCGCATGAATGCTATGATTCACGTTTGTTGCTTGCTCATTATTTTCATTCGTTGCTTGTTCATGATCATTATTAATAATACTGGCCAAATCCTCCCATTCTCTGTTGGGCCGTACCATTCTCCATTGTTTGTCGATCTTGCCGTCTCGACCCTTGCAGCACCAATTCGTGAGGAAATCTACCGCTCAATTTCCATTCCTTTTTACATGATTAAATATTTTATATTCAATTCCTTTTAGAAGCTCTGCTATTTCTTGAATGATCCCTGCCATTCGCCAACTATTGGTAACCTGCTCCCAATTCTTCCCATTGTTCAGTTTCTTTAGGATTTCAATTGCTATCTGAGAATCTCCTTCTATCTCCAGATTTCTGTAGCCGTTTCGAATCGCAATTCTCAACCCTTGGTGAATCGCCCATAATTCAGCCTCATTGTTTGTCATCTCGCCGCCCCACTCTGCATAGATCCACCTGGTGTTTCCCTGGCTATCTCGGAAGATTCCTCCGAATCCGGCATTACCCGGATTCCCCTTCGATGCCTCGTCGAAGTTTAACTTCATAAAATTGTCTTTGGGGTATGCAAACTTGTCATAGCTTTGATGTCTCGCATTAATTCTATCCATTTTTTTATTATGCACCATTTCATATTTCAAATTTAGGTTCTTTAGGATTTGCTCCTCACCCTGATCAACTTTCCAGTCTTCCATATCCCACTTCTCTACCAGAATTGATTCTCTAGTTAGGTTTACTACTCTGCTCCATATTGTTTCTGTGCTTTTCAATTTGTCTTGGAAAACTCTGCGATTCCTTTCTTTCCACACCATCCAAATTATAAAACCGGCAATGAGCTCCCAGGCCTTTCAAACAACTTTACACTGAAACTTATCTTTCTGCCATTGGAAGATCACTTCATTTGTTTCTTTCGGGGACCTTTCAGGTTTTAGGAATAGTTTCCCGACTTCCCTCCATAGGTTCCTGGCGAAGACACACTTGATTAACAGATGATCTTGAGTTTCCGCTTCCCTGTTGCACAAATAACATCTTGAAGGCCCACTAAAGCCTTTCTTTTGAAGCTTATCCCATGTCAGGATCTTATCCTTAGCTACTAGCCATGCGAATAGGGTAATTTTCGGCCACCATTTTTTACCCCAGATGCCCTTCCAGTCTTGATTTCCTTCAGTGACTTCCCGTAGATCAGCCACATAGTAAGCCTCCTTGATCGTAAAGGATCCTTTTGTTGACTTCCCCCATCTGATGATATCCTTCCCCGTTCTCGCTTTCACTTTCCTGGACTCTACCTCTTTCATGAAAGTTTCCTGTTGTTCCTGATCTATCTCAATGCCCCATTCCTCTAGTTTTGCCCATTTCCGCCATATTCCATCCAGTTCATTTTCCTTCCAATAATCCTTGACATATATATGGTTGTCCCCTATTTTGTCCTGTATGTTCTGGATTTTTTGAATTCTGCTCATTTTCCCCTTTGTTGCCAATTCTCGTCCCAGAATTTGGCTTCCCCTCCTCCTCTAATTTCCCATAAAACGTTCTTTACGACTATATCTCGATTTTTACTGGCTATATCCCAAATTTCCGAGCCCTTCGGGGTTTCCTGCATTCAGTAAATATCCTCCGTAGAATCTGGCATATTGTACTTGTGCCTCCATAGTTGTTTCCATAAGTCGTTGCCCCCTCTCAGCCATCGCCACCAGAGTTTTGCACCGAGCACCTTGTTGAGTTTATCCGGATCTCGCAGACCCAAACCTCCCTCCTCCTTTCGCTTTGTCAGATGTTTCCAAGAAACTAAGGACCACTTCTTCTGTTGGGATGAACCTCCCCAAATGAACTTCCTCAGAATTTCTCTGATCTTGGTACAAACCCCTTGAGGCACTGCCATAATCGATAGTGGATATATGGGGATAGCCTGCAGCACTGATTTCACTAGAACGATCCTTCTAGCAATATTTAAGGTTCTAAAAGTCTAGTTAGCCACTCTGTTTTTTAATTTCTCTAGGACTCCTTGCCAATTCTTCAGTCTCTTAGAGTTGAAATCCAATACGTTTCCCAAGTATTTCGTTGGGAGTTCCCCTTGCTTAAAACCCAACATCCTGGTCAAGTGGCTTTTAACTGTCTCCATAGTATTGAATATAAAGGTACAAGATTTTTCCTTATTGATTTCCATCCCTGATGCTTCCGCAAATAAATCCAAAACCTTCTTCAGTTTTCTGACTTCTCTTACAGTCGGTTCCCCAAATAACATAATGTCATCAACGAATTGTTGGTGAGTTATTGGCAGTTCGTTACCCCACAATCTTAGCCCTTTGATATTATCAGTTGTTCTCTCTTTTTTAAGATACCTACCGAGACCTTCTGCAGCAAGAATAAATAGGAAAGGAGATATGGGATCGCCTTGTCTTATTCCTCTAGAAGCCTTAAAGGTTTTCGAGGGAGTTCCAATGACTAGAATTGAAAAATTAGGAGTTGAAATACAACTGTGAACCAACTTTATCCACCTGTTACTAAAACCAAAGCTTCCCAAAATTTCATCTAGGTATTGCCAATTGATTCTATCATAAGCTTTCGACAAGTCTAGTTTTATCATCATTCCTTTTTGTTTCTTTGCTTTCATAGAATGAATTACTTCTTAAGTAACCACTAGACCATCTAGAATTTGTCTACCTTCTACGAAGCTAGTTTGTTCAGGGGATATTAGACTCTCTAACAGGGGTTTCAGTCTTTTTTCCATCAGGGAAGAAATTATTTTGTATATAACATTGCAAAGGGAAATGGGTCTAAATCCCTTAGCATCCTCTGATTTATCATTTTTAGGAATCAATGTGAAAAAAGTGGAATTAAGTGCAGGCCATACCTTTTGGTTTATACGAGATTCTTCTATCAATTCCAGAATTTCCTTTCCCATAAAGTGCCAGCCCGCCTGATAGAAATCGACCGTAAAGCCGTCCGGTATAGGAGCTGTTCCCTTCTTCATGCTCATCACCACTTCCTCCACCTCTTCCAGACTAGCCGCTCTCATTAGGGCTCTATTCTGGTCTTCAGTTACAATCCTGGGGATGGCCGTGCAGACTTCCTTTATAGCTTCAGATCTATCCATATGGGGTTCACTCAATATTCCTTTGTGATATTCCATCAGCACTTTTTCGATCCCTTCCTGTTCAACAATCCTCTCTCCACCCTCATTTTTGATAGAAAATATTATGTTCCTCTGTCGATGATGTATCATTGCTTGATGAAAAAATCTGGTGTTCCTTTCCCCCTCCCTGAGCCATTTTATTCTAGATTTCTGTCTCCATAAGACTTCTTCCTGCTTTCTCCTCTCCTCCAGTTTTCCTAAAATTATCCCTTCTTTTCTGCTACTTTCCTCTGTTCTCCCTTCAATTATTATCCTTTGCTGCAAAGCTTCCATTTCTTCTTCCAGTTTCTGTTTTTCCTCCATAATGTTTCCAAATTCTTCCTTGTTCCATTTTTTTATCCTTCCTTTTAGCTCCTTAAGTTTAAGTTGGAAGGTATGCATTTTTCTTTTTCCCTGAATTGTGCTTTGCGTCCACCATTCTTCCATTTTTTCTAAGAATTCCGGGTATCTAAGCCAAAAAGCTTCAAATCTGAATGGCTTCTTGCCGAGATTAGCCTTAATATCCACTTCCAGTCTAATCAGCCAGTGATCAGAGCCAAGAGATGGCATGATCTTTGCTTCTATGAATATATCTCTGTTCATAATCATTTATGATACTAAAAACCGATCTAATCTGGATGCTATCTGATTCTTACCCCCTCTCCTATTATTCCATGTGTAGATTCCGTTGATAGTTGGTATATCAACCAACCTCAGTTCATCTATCATATCATTGAATAGTTCCATATATTGATCTGTTTTCCTTATGCCTCCCTTTTTTTCTTTTAGGGATCAGATTACATTAAAATATCCTCCTACAATCCAAGTTGTCTCTGGATGAAGTCTTCGAGTTGCTTGCAGATTTTTAATGAAATTCTCTCTGTCTCCCGGAGTATGGGGACCATACACCCCTGAAATTGTTACCCTTTCCTTCGTCCCCGCTATTCTTCCTGAGCCTGTAAGGATTCTAGTCATGCTGGTCCAGCTCTAAAAAATTATCTCGTTTGGGTTCCACAGTATTGCAATGCCTCCCGCTGAACCGATTGCATCTTGTCCCATGACTTCGTATTGGAGTTTACTTTTTTTGATTATTCCTTCCAACTTCTGCATGGTGATCTTTGTCTCTTGTAGGATCATGATACTTGGTCTGTCTTTTTTTAATTTCTCTTTCATATATCTCTGCTTACCCTTACTATTTAGTCCCCTAATATTCCAGCTGATAATAATCATTTTAAACTCTTGGAGGGGTGGGAAGATACCTCTAACAGAAGTATCACTTTACCTGAATTTATCAATACTTCGCCCACTGTTTGGATCGTTTCATTCATTGTTTTCCTCCCTCTTTTCCTGCTACTTTTGCCAGACCCGCCTATTCCCATCTGTTCTTTTCCCTGTTCTCCTGATGTAGCATCCTGCTTATCCATATTCTCCCTATTTATTTCTTTACACTTTTGAAAAGCCTCCTTATATATTTGTTTTTGACGGTCTGGAATGAATCTTTCATCCAAGTTTTTCCATTCCTGGATTAATTGTCTCATAATTCTTTCTTCCTCTGCCTCGTTTTCCTGCTGACTCTCCGTCTCCATTTGGGTTTGGTTAGTTAGTATTTCTATCTTTTTAGCTGTTTCTTCTTTGTTCATTTCTCTTGGTCCTGTGCCTTTTTCTCCTGTTTCCTGGATTATTTCCATGGGTTCATTTTCTGGATATTCTCCCTCAACCACTTTGTCCTCATCCTCTTCATTGTTATCCTGGAGGATTTGAACTTGTTTTGACTTTCAATGTTCAGTGATTTTGTTTGTATCTGCACTCTTGTTCCTTCTTTGCTTGCTTTCTTTTTTCTGGTAACTGTTGGAAACCCTTGTCTGTCTCCTCTGTTCTCTCTACTTCCCTATGCTGTTCTTCTTTTTTCCTTATGTATTCTTCCTCCTTGTTTAACGGGCATTGTCTATATAGGTGACCATACTCATGACACCTTCTGCATCTGAAAGGGATGTGCTCATAGTCTAATGGCTGCTGCCAGACTGCGTCATGATATTCTAGTTCTATATGTTCCGGTAGAGGTTCAGCTATATTCATGTAAACACACAGTCTTGCGTAAGATGTATACTTACCTTTCTTCGTTGCATTTGCTACCTTGACAAAGGCACCGATCGTGTTGCCTATTCCTTCCAAAATCTCGGGGTTCCAAAATTCCACTGGTAGTCCAAACAATCTGACCCAGATCGGGGCTTCCAGCATCTTTTAATTATCAGGATTATATCTTTCTTCCCAGTATTTCATGAACAGTCCTGCGTTGTTCATGAAGTATGGCCCTTCCTCAAAAACCCTCTCTTTATCCTCTAGATTCGCGAATATTGCTGTAAAAAACCCCTTTGCTCCCAGTTTCAACTCTATGTGTCCTTTTGGTCTCCACCTTTGGTAAATCCACCTGTATAGTTATTTTTCATTAGGCCAGTACCCTACGAACTTGCAGATCAATGCATGATCCTTCATATAGCTGTTGTATTCCTCCAGCATGTTGTTGGGTATTACGTATCTGGGTTTCTTGTGTGCCCTTGGTAAACACTTTCCTCCAGTCTTCATTTGCCACAGCTTGCCCATCACCGGTGCTTCTTTATTATTCTCCCTAGCCTCATTCTGGATGCCGCTGCCGCTTGCCTCACCTGCAACTACATTTTTAAAGGAGGGGATCTCTCCCCTCCCTTGTCGATTCTCCATATTTGCCCTCAGCACTCGCTGTTTAAGACCCTTCAGCTCCTGCGCGAGGGTTTCTTATTCTTCCCTCCGCTCTGCTCCGCCTCCCCTGCGCTTGCCCCTGCACTTGTTTCTTCTAGCCCTCCCTGCTATTCCGTCTCATTCAAATGCATTGATAATAAGTTAGTTTGTATAATTATTTTATATTAATATTCCGTAAGATCAAATTGTAAACTCGATTATGTTATTATATATTCAAATAAGTTAACGCCCATGGTATATATCAGTCACTTTTATTAATGTGATTATATTCTTATATGTAAAACAAAGTTACTATATTTAAATGCATCATTAACATTAATGGCAGAACCAACAGTTTAATTGGAAACAATGGAGGCAAGTTCTCCATCACCAGTCTGCTATAGAGGGCGTCAGTAAACGGATTTTCAAGTTCGTTGAACATAATGAGGGATATACACGAAGCCTTGGGATAACAAAGCCACTGTAAATGAAGTCCCTAGAACAAGCACTTTCTTTGATCTTCAGAGCCTGGTTGATATGGGTGGGCAGTGATTGGAAGTGACTAGACGAAGTCACACATGGCTAGTTGCAAATAGGTTGAGCGATTATTGTTGTGATTAAAAATGACACGTGGACCATTACAATTGGATTTAGACGCACAAATGTGAACCGTCTCTTCACCGGTACTAAAGACATGGCATGTGTTTATATCCTTTCCATAGACGACGAAGGCGTTTAGAGGAACTTCCCCTTCAAAGAAAGTCTGCGGCATAACAATATTCTTACATCATTTCTAATATAAAACAAGATTATAATATAAAACTCTTGGTGCTCTCGGTGCTTTGTGGTTTTCAGATACAACTCTCTATGCTCTTCGGTTTTCAGATACAACTCTCTGTGCTCTCCAGTTTTCAGAGGTTGAGTTAGGTTACCTTCTAATGATAAGGAGCAGCGAAATCATTATATGACTAGCTTCTGTGCCAGAGTCCCTTGAGATAGGCAACGGAATCTGAGGCCGATCTCTCATAAACCCTCTACGAGTTGACCGAATTCTTATTGTGAGAGGTTCGGGTCCCTATAGTAAATCCGAGCAAGACCCCAACTCACAGGTCAAAGCTCTTTTTGTAGGAACTACGATCGTTTGATCGGAGGCATCAAAGTCTAGATATGTGGCAGGGCCGAGCCTTTATTTTGATGCAATGCGAAGTCAGTAAAAGAATGTAACCACTTAAGGTTTGAAAATTAAATACGAATCTTGTGAGGAGTTGTGCGAGTCTGTCACGAAATAGAAATATTTTCTGAAGGAGTGAAGATTTTAAGGAGTATTAGGGTCCACATTGGGAACGTACCCAAACAATGAATAGACAGAGTTGAAGCATTACTTCTAGGGCAATCTAGGCTTGGAGGTTATGAACTAATTGCATTGGTGATTTTAGCAGAGGCTGTGTGGATTACGTTGGTATATTCTTTGTTGAAATCGAACTCTTGGTGATTTATATATCTATGGGTGACCTTAATTACTCGGATTCTTACAGGTGTATAAGTATCCTCTCACTCTCATTGGTTAAGTTTTGCTTGTTTATGAATACTTTTTCTTACATATCTAAGTTTCCCTCTAGCAAAGGGAGACTAAGTGAAATTACTCTAGATAGTCTTTATGAATACAATGAATTTTTAGATAGATGAAGAGAAGAAAGAGAAAACCAAGTTAAAATAGAATTAATGACATTTCTCGAAAACAACCATAAATTGCTAGAAAATAAAATAATCTTGCTTGAGAATGAATTCCAAGGAATGAAAGGCACGATTCAAGAAATAGAACATAGTAAACAATAAATGATTGAAGAAAATGATGCCGTGAAAAGCGAGCTTAAAAATCTAAAAGAACAACTAAATAATAACTCACCCCTAAATAATGCAAAGAGTAAATTAGATATTAAACCCATAAAAGAGGAAAGTAACAATTTGACTAAACTCGACCATGACTACCATAAAAAAGACTTACACTTTATAATTGCTGGTACAGAAGAAAAAACAATGAGGACACATTAGAAATAGTAAAAGAACAATTAAAACTAAATATCAAATTTAAACAAATTATATCACGAAAGCAATCTAGGTAAGAATGTTACTTGAGAATAAACATAGATTAATCTATATTAAAGTAACTTGCAATGACCACAAATTAGATAAACTCAAGAAATCCCCAAGCCTAAAGGGAACCAGAATCTTTATAAATGAAGAGCTGATTTCAGAAGACCAAGTTGAACTTAGGAAAGAATTGCAAAAGGTCAAGGAGGCAAGAAAATAAGGGAAATGGGATATCACTAGGAATAGGAAAGCTATTATTTGAGATAGATTCCAAAATACGAGTGATAAATACGGGTTAGAATCACTAGGATCCTCTTATGGAACTGTTGTGGTTTTCCATGGCGTAAAGGTCCTATGTTAAGTTGGATCATGAGTGATATTGACCTTATTCTTCTAGTGGAACTTTGAGCATGATGAATCTAGGGTTTCTCACCTTGATGGATTCATTCTTTGGTTGGCTTGGAATAAGAAATCTTCTCAAAGGGGTCTTGGTGGTATAGCATGTTATATTACGAACATTATTTCTTCTCACACCCAACTTCATACTATCAATTCCTTGAATCAGTACATTTGGATAGAGATCTCTAATTCTTCCTCCAATAGGATTTTTCTTACAATTTAATATTTCACTCCTATCAACTATACCTCCTATAAGAAAAACAACTTAGATAAGGATTGTCCTTTCATTTCCTTAGAAAAATACATTCACAACATGAGCAATGAAGGTAATATCCTTTTTCATAGGGGCTTCAATATTATAACTACTACCAACCAAGCTATTATGTTAAGTAACCACTCTAACCCTGACCCCTTATGGCTTGACGAAGATGGTGACTTAGCCAATAGGTTCAAGAGAACCTCTAAAGACAGAACCAATAACTTATTTCGCACTGATCTCCTTAAGATTTGTAATTCCCAAGACCTATTTGCCCTCAAATGGCCCTCAGTTCCAAAGAACTGATTATATGTAATGGTATTAGAAAATGGCCCTCGTCTAGCCAAATGACCTAGTTGCATGGGTTAGGCAATGTTGTTGTGGGCTATGCGATTTCGGACACCCATGCCCTTAACCGTATTACCAACTTTGAGCTTCTTAAAGATTTCAAGCATCACTCTCACCACAGGCCTTTGTTTTTAACCCTCAATCTTGTTATGCATACCGTCCACATGCAGGATATTAGTGAAAGCCAATGACACACTCATTTCAATCGGAGTAATATATACCTTTTCTTAAAGGAGTTAAAAACATATTTAAGTTCCCTGACTTATAATAACAATATTGATCAAATTTATCACAATTTTACTACTACCCTTTCCACTACCATTAACAAGTTCTCTATGAAGGTTTCATATAAGAAGATTAATATAAGTTCAAACCCTTGGTATGACAAAGATTGTAAAAATCTCAAGAAAAATATTTGAGACACTCCTAAAGAAACTGTAAAGTTTTGAAATACTAGTATATACAAAGCCTAGATTAAAGAGAAGACACGGTCATGTATTAATAAGAGACAAGAGTATATTATTCATCTCTCTAAAGTTGCACCCAAAAAGTCTTGGTGGAATGTGCTTATTCATAAATCTAAAGGTAATCGTTTGATCCGCTTAGGAAAGTGGGACGTCTATCTTAAGAAGTTGTATGAGTCCTTAGACACCATGGACATCATTGTTAGCACTCCTATTAAGGAGAATATCTTTTCTCTTGAGGACGTTGAGTCTAGGATTAATAATCTCTCTATGGGGAAAACTAAAGATATTGAAGGATACCAAGTTGAGATCTTAAAGTTGGGAAGATATATCCCCATTCCTCGTCTCCACAAGCTTCTCAATTTGGCTATAAAGCATGGCTTCCCTAAGCTTTAGACGCAAAGCCTTATTGTGCCTATCTTTAAAAATGGGGACAAAATTATTCCCTCTAACTACATGACCATTATGATTAGCCACATCTTATCCAAGATTTATGGTCTCATTTTGGATAAGAATATTAGCCATTGGCTTGAAATCCATGGTAAAATATCTAAAGGGCAAGTTGGTTTTAGGAGAAACCACTCGACTATCGACCATTTTGTCACTCTCAGGATCATTTCTGAGGAATGTCGCAATAGTAAAACTGATCTCTTTTTTTGCTTTGTAGAATTTAGAAAATCCTTTGACAATGTTCCTTGGGATAAGCTTTGTAAAATACTTGATGAGATAATGATTCTTCTTGAATTGAAGTTTGTTGTGATTCTCCTCTATGAGATGGTCCAAGCTTAAGACAGATGAAGGGTGGTCTAAAGATATTAAATGCAATATCAATGTTAAACAAGGGTGTCCCTTTTCCCCTACCCTTTTTTGTATTTATATCAATAAGCTAGAGAAGTGTTTAGAAATTGCGGGGTGCAAGGGGACCGAGTTGGATGGTATTATCATTACTCCTCTCCTCTACGCTGATGATATCATTCTTCTTGCTAGATGCCATGAGGACCTGAACAAGCAATTTAAGATTCTTCATGACTATTTCTCCAAGATGGGTATGATGGTTAATACCACCAAGACTAAATTCATGATAATTAAATCCAAAAATATCACCCATGGGAATTTCATATATCATAACAATTTCTTAGAAAAAGTATCTTCTTATAAATATTTGGGTATTGGCATTCATTATGAGCTCAACTGGAATTACAACATTGAGAAAAATATTATTGGAGGTTGGAAAACTTATTATGAGCTTGAAAAAAATTCTAAGGTTATCGATCTTTGTATTTGGAGTAAAAAAGGTTCCTCTTTGAGACCCTCATCACACCTATTGTCTTATATGATTGTGAAGTCTGGGGCCACAATATATCCATAGAGTCGTGGAGAAAGATTGAGATGATTCAAAGGCAATTCATAATCTATAATCTCAAGATCAAGTGAAATACCCCCTATCATATCTTCTTGATCGAAGCTGGCATCTCCCCTATTGAAATTAGGGCTATGTTTAAGTATCTAATGTATAAGAAGAATCTTTACAACATGGAATCCAAGAAGCTTCCTAAAATTGCTTCTAACTTTAGTCAAAATCCCCACCTTTGCCTCAAGCATGGGTGGCATAATGTTATGAAACCAACTCAAGAAAAGATAGAAAAGATAGATCAACGCCTTAGAATTCAGCCTCTTCGAGGGGGCAACCTCCTTTACATTACATAAATGAACAATTTCTTCAATGATACAAATGACAAGACCTCCTTTCTATATATAGGAGTCTAAGGAGTCATAATATAATCAGAGCCGACATAACAATAATAATGTAAGCGCACAATAATAACAATAGTGGGCTTCTATGGGGCACAATAGTAACAATATGGGCACTGCATGGGTACATCAATATAATAAGGGGGTTGTACTAATAACAATAAGGGGTTACACTAGTAGTATAGGGGCCTAACATGCCCCTCTCCTTCAAAAAGTGTTGTGCTCAACGCTTGAGTAGTTATTGATGCTTTTGTATAAAATTCTTGTCCTCCCATGTGGAATCTTTAGCAGGTAAGTTCTTCCACTTGATGAGATACTCTGAAATTGATTGATTTCATAGCTGTCAGGTTCTTGTTTCTTATGACTGCTCTAGGTTCTAATATGATTTTTCCTTACTCTTCAATTTCTGGCAATATTGTTTGAAATGGGATCTTTTGCAACTTTTAAATAAGTGGCCATACTTCTTCATCCTTCTTCCATTCATCCCTTGCTTTGTTTATCCAATCTGGTTGGATAATAGAAATAGTACAAAATAATGCTTCCACATCCTCATCCTCATCCTTTCTTGAGAGTGCATCTGCAACAAAATTTTTCTTCCATTTTCTATAGATGATGTCAAAGTCATAACCCAACATATTTGTGACACATTTTTTCTGTTCTTCTAAAGATAACAGTTGTTCAAAAAAGTATTTAAGATTATCATGATCCATTCTTACCTTGAAGTATCTTCCCATTTGGTAAGGTCGCCATTTCTTAAGTGCATGTAGTATTGCCAACATTTCCTTCTCATAAATAGCTTGCTTGAGATGTTGCAGTAAAAATACCCAATCACCTGCATCAATTTTTTTTTCACTATGATGTTGATCTACTTGTTATTTCATTCGATTTTGCACCAAAGTGGCGTTCTCCTTTAAAAGTTGGAGAACTTGTTGTTGATGCTCGATGTGATCTTTCATTGCTTGAACCTTTTTCTTCTTGATATGTCCTTCTATCTTTAGAGTTTGAGGAGTGGTAATTTCTTTCAATCCTTTACAAGATATGGTCGGATTCATTTCGTGATGCTCGATGTGATCTTTAACTTCTTGAACATTTTTCTTCTTGATATGTCCTTCTATCTTGATAGTTTGATGAGTGGTAATTCCGACCAATGAATTACAAGATATGGTTGGATTCATTTCTTCTTTCTCGATGTGATCTTTCACTTCTTGCACCTTTTTATTCTTGACATGTCCTTCTATCTTGAGAGTTTGAGGACTGGTAATTCTTTCCAATGCTTTACAAGATATGGTCTGATTCATTTCTTCTTTCTCTTGGGCTGGGTCCTGGCATATATCCTCTTCTTTTGATGTTTCTTGATCCTTTTCTTCCTCCTCTTCATAATCTATGTAAAATATTTTCTTCTCAACACACTTATGACCTTTAATGCATTTGCTATCACAATTGTAACAAAGCCCTTTTTCTCTTTTTTCTTCCAATTGTTGTGGTGTAACCCTTGAGGTTGTGAAGCTAGGAGAAACAACACTTCCATCTTTATAGTTGTGAGGGGTAGACTTCCTTGTTGCCATAATTTTACTTTCCACCATGTAACAAAGCCCTTTTTATTCTTTCCAATTGTTGTGGTGTTGCTGTTAAAGAAGGTGGTTTCTCTTTGTATCCTCATAATGTGCTATCATTTCCTCCATTAAAATTGACCACGTAACAAGTTGTTTATTGAGAACAAAGCCCTTTATACCATAAAAAATTGATCCGGTTCTAATATGAAGATGCAATA
Source organism: Pinus taeda (assembly GCA_000404065.3). Classification (NCBI taxonomy): domain Eukaryota; kingdom Viridiplantae; phylum Streptophyta; class Pinopsida; order Pinales; family Pinaceae; genus Pinus; species Pinus taeda. The sequence continues at coordinate 45,607 of APFE030529443.1, forward strand.
CATACCTTTTGTAATAGTGGTACACCATGTAGATCAAAATATTGCTCCATTTGAAGTATCAAATTTACTGGATCCTTGCCATCAAACTTCCTCATCTTGCTTTTTCTTGATTTTAGGAGCTCAATCTTCAAACGAATGTAACTCTGTGCTTTCGGATCTGTAAGTTCTGAAATTGTGATCTCTAGTAGCCCTCTGTGTCCTCTTTCCAATGCCACCAGTCTAATTTAATTTAGATTTTCCAAGGCAGAGTTATGCATAATCTCCCAAGATGACCTGATTATAGACCTTTCCAGAAGAGTGAAATTGTATGAAGTTCCATGCCTCACTATTTCGACCTTTGGCTCTGAAAAATATATACAGGAAACTATAGTCTGTCCTCTTTCTGTAACTTCTTACGAAATTTCATTCCGATGCTCAGAGAGAAAGTTATGATGATTTTCCTCAGGTCCCCTGTTTGGAATGTAATTTAGGAGTCTGCAAAAAGACCAAATTCCTCAGATCATATCTCCGCAAATATAGTGCGAAAAGCTCTGAAATTCGGACCCAAGGTTCAGTGCAATTTCGTCTCAATTTTTTTTTTTTTTTTCGCTTCTGAAACATCGCAGAAAAAGTTATAACGAAAATGCCACGATGACCTATTAGGAGCAGTGAAACCCTAGAATCCAAAGCTCTAATACCAAATGTTATGAAACCAGCTCAAGAAAAGATAGAAAAGATAGACCAACGCCTTAGAATTCAGCCTCTTTGAGGGGGCAACCTCCTTTACATTACATAAATGAACAATTTCTTCGATGATACAAATGACAAGACCTCCTTTCTATATATAGGAGTCTAAGGGGTCATAATATAATTAGAGCCGACATAACAATAATAATGTAAGGGCACAATAATAACAATAATGGGCATCTATGGGGCACAATAGTAATAATATGGGCACTACATGGGTACATCAATATAATAAGGGGGTTGTACTAATAACAATAAGGGGTTACACTAGTAGTATAGGGGCCTAACACATAAGCATGCCCAGTCTTGGCTCCAACATTGGGGGATAAATGAGGAGATCATCATGGGAAGCAAGGATAGTGTCAAATATATTATCACCTCGAAATTTAAGGATACACCATGGGATGATAAGGAGATGAAGGGTAAAAGGAAGCGAAGATATTATAAGGAGGTGATCAACCCCACGCTTGAGAACCAAAATTATCTTATTTGTTTTGACAAGCTCAAAGAAATATATGAACATCACTAAGATTAGAACTAATTCTCATGAGTTTTGAAGTGAAATTGGGCGGCGGTCTACTCCCAAGTCTCCCCGGGATGACAGAATTTTTCAGCTTTGTAATACGAAGAGGATGGAGGGTGAAAAACACTTTCTTTTAGATTGTATAGCCCTTACTCACATCCACTCTCATTTCTCTAACATTTGTCACACTTCCAATCTTCTTGACTTATCAAGTCCCAACTATAGTGATCTTGGTGCACTTCTTTCTCTTCTTTTTGAGCATAGAAATAAGATTCTAAAGACTCACAATTAGATTCTTCTTCTTCTTAAAGTCCAATAGACCGCATCACTCCGAGTGGATGTTAATCATCATCATCATCATCATCATAAGATAATATAATATTAATAAATTAAAATTTAATATAATCCATATAATATATATTATATATTTAATTATTAATTATATAATAATATTATAATAATAATATTTAATATAATATTATACAATATTAATGGAATTAAAATTTAATAATAAATGTGAGGATTGGTTATCACTTTTCCATAAATAATAATAAATTTTTTTTTTCATATTAAAATAATTAATTTTTTTTATTAAATATAAAAATTAATAAATTAAATTTAATTATTTAAATACTAAATTTTAAAGGTTGTTAGAATTTTTGTATTGGCAGTGAATGATATATAAATAATGAGGTGATTTGTTTTTTTCGAATTATGATAGATATAAATTAGGAAATGTGATTAAGATTATAGATTTAAATTATTTTATTATATGATGTTTTTATACTAATTTAATTATCAATTATTTATTGGTGGAATGATAGAGATTTAAACATTTTATAGATAATTAATAATAATAATTTATAGGAAGATTGTAATCATCTTAAGTGTAATTATGCCGGTATTTTCTTTTTCCAATTATATCCTATATATATTATATATATATATATTATATTATTATATATATTTATATATATATATATATATATATATATATATAATTTTTATATTTTAATTTAATTATTTTTTTTTTATTAGTTTTGGCAATGTAACAATGTATGATAAGGTGGTTAAGAGTTTGTCTTCTTCTAATATAAGTAAATAGGTTAACGACCTAAGATCTAGAGGCATAACAAAAGATTGCCCCTTCATAGACCACCACGGGGTAATTCTAGGTGGTGAGGTTTTCCATGAATAATAGTGATAACACTTAGATGGTTGTCTCATATACTGGTTTGACAACTAAGTTATGATAGTTTTTTCCCACTGTTAAAAAACATGTATCATGAGATAAGTGTCTAATTTAACTAGGTAGAATTATATTAACAAAAGCAATCATATAAATAAAATGACTATTTTTATGATTTTTATTTTTATTTTGGCAATGTGAGATGTATCTTGAAGTAAGTGTCTTGCCTATAATTCTAACTACT
>APFE030529444.1:9653-63621 GCA_000404065.3 Pinus taeda
AATTATGATCAATTTTAATATTATTAATACTAATTATTGCACTAGTCTTTAACGCGACTTTTTGAAAGTTTTTTGGCAGATTTTTCCGGTCAAAATCCGGCAGCAACTCATTGGAATCCCAAGTTTGATAGCTAGTTTTTGCACAATCAATGGCTCTCAGGGGTTTTTCAGGGCGCTGAATCCAAATATGCAGTTAAAAAACCATTTTAACTAGTAAAAATCAAGATTTAACCGCATTTCTTCCGCCGGATTCCGTCACCGGAATCTCCAAAAAGTCGCATTATAGACAACTCCCTAATTATTAATAATAATTATTATATTATTAATAATATATTTACAATTAATATTATATTAATTATTTTTTAAATTAAAAAAGTAACTAATTAAATTATATTATGAATTGATTACCATTAAAATAAATATTAATTTAAAAAAAAAAAAAAAATAGCCGACCTCTCATCAATAATTAAAATTAGTATTCTGAAATGATAGCCGACCTTCATCTTAATTTATCCTCATTACTATTTAATCTCTAAAATCTGTTCTTCTTCTATCAAGCATTCAAATGGTCCTCATGATGGATCTCGGTTGGGATTTGAAACGTTGGCAAAAAATGGTTCTTACTGTGGATTCTCCAGTAATTAAATCAGAAGTAATAAACCATAGAAGTCTAAAATCCAAATTCAACCTCCACTAATGATTGATGATCAACAACCTGAAGACATTAGCCCTTTGATCACTGAGGATATCAATAATCTTGATCATTCATCTATTCAAAATTATATTGTCTCTCTTCCTCTAAATCAATCTTCTCATCAAGATCAACAAAACTCACAAGTTTCAAAATATCAGTCATTTTCTGAGTTTTTAATTGCAGAATTGAATAGAAGATATGATCTAAGGTCAAGGTCAAGGCCTAGTAGACCTCCCAAAAATCCCATTGTAAATGAATCACAAATTATATCTACTAATTCTCAAACAACAACAATCCAACCATTGAATCAGCCAAATGAAACAACTTCAATTGATAAAATTGTTATAACCACTTTCAATGTTGAGAAGGAATTAGAAAGAGTCAAAATACCCATTCCTTTGTCTGAACTTTCAAAGAATCCGGGTTATAAATTCAAGTTTCCTAATGGATCCAATATTCAAGTGTTGATGTTGAAGGAGATGTAATAATCTTACAAGATGAAAAATATTCAGTAGTCTTTGGTCCCAGCTCAGAAATGATTGATGAAAATGTACCACCCTTCTATGTTACTTTAAAATTTCATGATTTTTTATTTTACAAGTGCATGTTAGATTCTGGAGCCTCCCATAATCTGATGCCAAATGTAATTATGGATCAAATTCAATTAGAGGTCACCCGATTTTATCATGATCTATATACTTTTGATTCCAAGAAAGTACCCTGTCTTGGACTTATAAAGGATCTAGTGGTCACTTTAGCTCTAATCACTCTTAAGAGTGGTATTAGACCTTGTTGTTATTGATATTCCTATTGATCTAGATTTTCGTTGATGTCAATATGGAAATATTGTGGAATACTAAATGATGATGTGAAGCCCGGGAGAAGCAAAGCACATCAATGAAGTAAAAGGAGCAAGAAGCCAAGGAGGAAATCCATCAGGGAAGCCATTGGAAATCAAGAACAAGAGCTATTGGAGCAAGAGAAGCCACAGGGAAACTAAGCCAAGAGTAAGAGTCGAAGAAAACAGTGGAGGAGAGTTGTGACGGAGGAGCATTGCAATGTAGGAGCACTGCAGATTCTGTTACAATTCATTTTTTTATTGACCTATTGCATATGCCCAAGAGAAAAGGGGAAAAGGGAAGAACATTCAACATATTGGAGGAGTTAAGATATTGTTGAAGTTTCTAAGTCTAACAATTAGAAACCCTCCATGCACTTTACTGATTTATTCCTACCTACTTGTTATGTTAATTAACAAGTTATTTACCATGTAAATACTGAAAATAAATACAAGTGCATGCTCAACACATTATAGTTCATCAATTGAAGGAAACAGAAACAAGCACAAAAATGACACTATTATTTTTGGACTAATGTCCCAGGAAAAACACAATGAGGGAAAACCGGTGCAGCTATCTGAGGGTTTTATTATTAAGCAGTTCTTTTCTAAGTACACTGGGTGCCAAACTGGCTAACCTGACAGAGATGAAAATCTAGCAGCAATACCTCTCTTCGGAAACAGGTATTCAGAAAGCCTACTCCATGAAATCCCTCTCCAACGCAATCTGAAGCTCACGTTAGTCTTGTTGGTCTCTACTTCAGCCTAAAACCCTCTGCGTCAGCCTACTAAGGCTCTGCGCAGCCTCTTTGGCTCTCTACGTCACTCTTGCAGCCTCTTCGTAGATGACGCAGGCCCTTCTGGCTTTGCGCAGACTCTGTTGCCTCTGCGTGGCTCCCTCTGGCTCTACGTATGCCTCTCTCTACTTCTGCGCTGGTCTCTCGGCACTACCCCTACCTCTCTTCCTCGTACTCACTGCCCCTCACTGCAACTGATCACTGATTCTATCTCTGTTGGCAAACCCTGCTCTAGAGAATAGAATGACTGATCACTCTGGTGTATTCTTCAAGTGACCCTCAAGCCTCCTCTTATACTTTTCTCATTGACAAATCAATGACCAAGATTAAGTCCCTAATCAATAGCTAATATTATATCTAGCTTGATCTGTGTCTTTTGGACCATTCTAACACAGTTTTATAATAATTCACATTAATATTTTAATTTCCCTAAGTTTAGACTTAAGGACTCCATTAAAAATATTAATTATTTTAATATCTTCCTAACTGTTTAGAATCTACCCAAACCCTTTCTGGGTATTGGAGATCTCATGTAACTTAGCCTCTCCACCAATTTTCGTGGCTAGAGCACATCCAATGCTACCCCAAATCAACACTCCCTCTTGGCGAAGATTATGCTCTAGCAATACTCCTTACTAAGTATCACCCTGATTATCTAGCATCGGTCCCTATGCTGATGATAGGCCTATTGCCCATCATGCTCTGCATTGTTGCATCCTGTACTGCTGCCCATAGTTCTACCACTTCCATTGCTTCATCTATACAACATCTCCCTCTGCATCTGTGCTGCTGCCCATGGCCCTACCATTACCACTATTGCGTCTGCACTGCATCTTCTCTCATCGTGCTGCATTGTGCTACCCATAGCACTACCACTGCTAACTGTTGCACTGCAACTCAGTTACTGAGAAGTAAGTAACTAATCTCCCAACTCTGACCTCTCTGTCAGGCTAGAGTACTCCTGATGTTGAAGCTTCCTCTGTCGCTGACAAGTGCTTCCTCTCTGACCTCAGTGCTAATGTTGCAACAACTCCCTGCATCTCGCACCATTGCACACCTCTTTGTGCCATCCTACACTGGTGCAACACTCCCGTGCCTCTCGCACTATTGCAGCCTGCTAGCCTCGTGCTACCTTGGGAATACCGCACTGTCGCTCTCTATGTCGCTTCATCCGCATCCATCTCTACCCACATCTGCCAGTCTTGTTACTCCTCTCCAGGGCTCCCGTAGCATGGTCTAATCCAAAAGGTTGGGTACCTCGAGGATCATGCCCCTCATCGCCTGTAGTCCATTTAACTACAGCTCAATGTCTCCCCACTTCCGCTCAAGTGGCATGTGTGCACTCATGGCACAGTCATCGTCTGTCTCCACTTCCTTCTCAACCCTTGTTGGTGCTGCCTTGGTCTCGGAGGCCTCTCCCTTGTTCTTCTTCCTTGGACACTGGGTCGCATAATGACCCAGCTCCCCATAGTGGAAGCATTTGATCTTGGAGAGGTCCTTTTTCTTTTTTTTCTCTTACTTTCCCTCAAATGCTAGGGCAACATCCTCCTCTTCCTCCTTCTTGACTCTGATCCCCATGTCGTTGCTTCCCGCCTTGCTTAGCCTTCTGATCTCTTCATGGTGAAGAGCCGCCCACATTTCCTCCCAATGTGGAAGGGTCGCTCTGCCCAGTATAATCTGGACAAATACCTCCCAGTTTTATGAGACTACGTTCAGGGTTGTTCTCACCATCAATTCTTGATCCGACGTGGCCCCTATGGAAGTTAGTTGATCCCAGATCTCATTCAGTCGACCAAGGAAGGTGTCGATTGGTTCTCCCTTCTTCATCTTGTATAACTGCAACTAATTTTCTAGTAACATCCTTCTCTGCATAAAAGTATGCTGGTACAATTTATTGAGGGCCTCCCACATCTCATTTGTTGTTTCCTTCCCGGCAATATGTGGTACTACATGTTCCTTGACCCTGTCAAGGATGATGCTCTTGGCTCTCGCCATTGCCTCCTCGTACTTGTCGTTATCATCTGGGTCAACTAGGATCGCTATCGTCCTCAAGGCGAAGTGCTTGACACGATTTATGTCAAGCACAGATAAGATTCTGGCCTTCCAGACTACGAAGTTTGAGGCTTCGTCCACTCTGTCCTGGTCTCTTACTCCGTGTAGTACCATGTTGCTCTTCTACTTCCCTCCTGGAAGTTCTTGAAATGACTCCCTTTGAGCCTTGATTTCCCTCCTGGAAACCCTTCTGCCGATGTCGAGATGCCCCCTACTCTGATCGGCTATGCAACTGCACCACCGATCCGGATTTCTCAGCTAGAAACCCTCGGTAGCAACTCCCTCCTCCTTGGCCTTTCCCTGTTAGGTATTGTTCTGACTACAGTACCCCGCCAGCTCCACTCTGCAACTTACCCACAACTTCCTAAACCCCAGCAACTTGAAGGTGAGAGCTCCTAGGCTCTGCGCAGTCCTAGCACCGACAAACTAGCTCCCTCAGCGAAATGCATCAGCCCTCCTCGCCTTTGTGTGGCTCTGTGTGAGCCTATCTTTACCTCCTCCAGCCTCTACATAGCCTCTTCTTCGCTCGAACTTGATGACGCAGGCACTGCGTCACCCCTTCCTTGCTGCTTTGCTGTTAGGAACAGCTTTTGTCACTCAAGACAACTGTTTTCTATTGTTGCTCCTCTACTCTGCTGATGTCCTCAGTTCTCCTGTGATCTGCAACCACGCTCTGATACCATGTTGAAGTTTATAAGTCTAAAAGTTAGAAACCCTCCATGCACTTTACTGATTTATTCCTACCTACTTGTTATGTTAATTAACAAGTTATTTACACCCGGATGCGGGTGTTCAAAGTGCATTGAATAGGAATTAAGAGCATGCCACGCGGAGAGGACAGCGGGTAGCTGAACAGGAAGGAGATGAAAGGTTTTAAGCCGTCAAAATTGAAAGGCATTCATTGCCATTCAATGCAACTGTCGTCCCAAGGCAAGCGCTGTTGTAATTACAGGATGGAGGAATGCGCTACCAGAACATTCTCCCCGGTTCAGATTTGGTTGCAGGCTGAGAGCGTGAGGGCTGGTCTATGGAGGAATGAGGAAGGTGGCTATGGTAAGAACAGGCCTTTCCATGTAGTTTTTCTTAAACCCGTGTATGCTCCTGTCGTTACGACCTCTCAAAATGTAGTGGTTGGGACTGAGAGAGGGATTCGCTCAGTGGAGGAGCCGCACTGTGTTTGCAACGTTTTCCCGGTTGACGAATCCAGCTTTCTCAAAATTGTGGCTATTTGGGATTCTTTCTGGGTGCTAACCAGTCTTCAGGCCGATTCAGGGCAACCATTGACTTCAAGTTTTCTCGCCTCTGATCAGAGTAATCACATGGCTCCTCGCTTAAGGGCCACTCCTCAGCGTGGGCGTAATTATGGGCAACGAGGAGGTTCTGGAGGGAGAGGCAGTCATAGCCCTCGCCGTGTTTTGCCTCTCGCCTTTGCGTCGCCCCCTTCGACTAGATCTGACGATTCTGGACACTCCATCAGTAACACAGTGCAATCAGCAAGGTTCCAATTTCGTCGTCGAACAAAAAAACCATTGATTTCGGCTCTTGTGACGGTCATCTTATCGGAAGAAGATGAGGAAGAGTTTAGTCTGAAGGAACCTTCTGAGGAACATTTGCCTTCTCCTTCGAACAACTCCTCGCCGAGCAGGTGGATGGAAGACAGTTCCTATGCCCCTTCGTCGCAGAGCAAAATTGAGGAAGAGAGCACTTTCGCTCATACAGAGGAGCAGGCAGAGGTGCTTCAGGAAATTGGGAGCATGAAGGACAAGAACAGTTTGGATATGGCACAGGAAAAGGCAGAGACACCTCAGGAGATGGAAGATATTAGGCAAACCTCTCCCTAGAAGCAAACCATGAACAAGAAGCCTGATAATTCCTTTGCAAACCTGCTGTATCCCAAGCCGCCGCCGGGAATGAAGCTTGAAGATGTCTAGGACGGCGTGGAGATCACCTGGGAGCCCCTTGACGAGGAAACCGGGCAAGGATCAAAAAATCTCAAGTAAATTGCTCTGTTTCGATTGGTCAGTTTTCCTGCTCTGTTTTGGTCTCTTGCTATTTTGGCTTGGTTTCTATGATTCGGCTTTACTTGTTCGGTTATTATGGTTCGGCGTTCAGCGGCTGGCGATAATTCCAGCAAACAGCGGCAAGTCCACAAATCTTCTTTTGTTTCTCTACTTATGTCAAGTACTCCGGCAGGTCTTCTGACCTGTAAAATCTTCTCCTACTGCTTTTTAAGTCTGCTCTTTGCTACAATTTGTATAAGGTTCCTTACAAACAGTGGAACAGATAATTTTGTTAAAATTTTGAAAGAGAGTTGCCAGGTCACTCTCAGAGGTTCAAACCTCTTGTACATATTTTTTACAGTTTTTTTAATATAAAGTAGACTAGTCTTTGCCCAAAAAAAAAAAAATATATATATATATATATATATAGTAAAACAAGATATTTACCATGTAAATACTGAAAATAAATACAAGTGCATGCTCAACACATTACAAATCATCAATTGAAGGAAACAGAAACAAGCACACAAATGACATCGTTATTTTTGGACTAATGTCTCCCGAAAAACCCAATGCGGGAAAACCAGTGCAGCTATCTGAGGGTTTTATTATTAAGTAGTTCTTTTCTAAGTACACTGGGTGCCAAACTGGCTGACCTGACAGAGATAAAAATCTGGCAGCAATACCTCTCTTCGGAAATAGGTATTCAAAAACCCTGCTCCACGAAATCCCTCTCCTGCACAATCTGAAGCTCAGCATTAGCAATGTTGGCCTCTATGTCAGCCTAAAACCCTCTACGTCAACCTACTGAGGCTCTGCGCAGCATCTCTGGCTCTCTGCGTCACTCCTACAGCCTCTGCATGGATGATGCAGGCCCTTTAGGACTTGTGCAGTCTCTGTTGCCTCTACGTGGCTCCCTCTAGCTTTGCGTCTGCCTCTCTCTGCTTCTGCATTGGTCTCTCGGCACTGTCCCTGCCTCTCTATCTCGTACTCACTGCCCGTTGCTGCCACTGATCATTGATTCTATCTCTCTTAGTGAACCCTGCTTTAGAGAATAAAATGACTAATCACTCTAGTGTATTCTCCAAGTGACCCTCAAGCCTCCTCTTATACTTTTCTCGTTGACAAATCAACGGTCGAGATGAAGTCCCTAATCGACAACTAAGATCAGATCTGGCTTGATCTATGTCTTTTGGACCATTCTAACACAATTTTATATTAATTCACATTAATATTTTAATTTCCCTAAGTTTAGACTTAGGGACTCCATCCCAAATATTAATTATTTTAATATCTCCCTAACTGTTTAGAATCTACCCAAACCCTTTCTCGATATTGGAGATCTCATGTATCTTAGCCTCTCCACCATTTTTCGTGGCTAGAGCACATCCGTTGCTACCACAAATCAACATATATCGGAGAAGCTAAGGAACATCTGAGTATTATACCATGGAAACCATTTAAAACACATGTAATAAAACATTTTTAACAAAATACCACAACGCATCAGAGGTAATATATTGGCGATTTTATTGGCAGCTTTACTATGTATCACATTAAAATATGTGATTGTGATTTGAGCTGCGGACCCGACTGCTCCAATAGAACACACCCTAATGTAATATCACGTCTACCTCATTGAAAGTCATATCACCGGTCTTAAAGGAATGTCACACTAAAACTGTGATTGTGATAATACATGCGAACTCGAACAATTTATAGTAACAACCCTAATATAACATCGCATCCGCCATATCGCAAGTCTTATAGGGTTGTCACGGTAAAACCTTCGATCGTGATATTATTACAGACCCGTTGCACCATTATAACATGATTTAATATCATATCGCATTCACTCCGCCGGTAGTAGGGGCATCAATTATATTGCAAGATAGAACATGTGAACTTCCATGAAGTTGCGATTGCGATTAAGACGTAGATGTGGGACCTCATGTGGGTACAACCTTCTCTAAGAGAATTCCGAAAATACACAAGTTTAGGATATATTTTGTAATATGCAATAAGTCGGGTTCTCCTTCCAAATGAACATTTCCTTTGGGTATTGATGAAATCCATATAAATACAAGTTAAATGCCTCACCTCAAGGATTGATCTCGGGTATCTATCATAGAGAAGGTGAGACATGAACTTGAAGAAACAAAGGAAGCTGAAGGTTGAGCAAGAAGCCGAAGGTACAACGGGAAAGAAGGAAGTTGAAGGTCCAGTAGAAGTCGAAGGTCGAGCAAAGAAGGAAGCCGAAGACCAAGCGGGAAAACAAAATCTTTTGACTGGCTTAATCTTGGAAGGCTCGGACCTGAAATGAATCTGTAGTGCAGACAGTGACCTGTTGCAAAGACTATAAAGAACAGGGCTTAGTGAAGAATACCTTGGGAGCAGTGTATTACAATCAAACATTTCTTGACAAAGTAAAACTATAGGGTCAGAGCCCTTGGGGTTGGTGCCTCATAACTGAAAGGATTGGTTTCCTTGGAGTTGGTGATCCCAAATTCAAGGTTGGTGCCTTGATAAGATAGGGTTGAAGCCCTAAAGGTTGGAGCCTCATCAAAGTCCAAGTTGGTGCTTGGAAAAATTATCATGTATTCAATCCTTTTTATATTTAATAAAATCATTTCTTTGATTAAATTGTAAAGAATATAAACTGGTAATAATAATAATAATTGAAAATAAATATTGATTCACCCCCCTCTCAGTATTTCCAACAATTGGTATCAGAGCCAGCTTCTTCATAATCAGCCTAACAATTGGAAGAATGATTCTTAGTTACAAAGAAGAATTAAGAAATGACAGGAAGGCTTCCCTTGTTCGATGGTACACATTTTGGTTTTTTGAAAAAGAGAATGTCTTACTACTTAATGTCCCTTGGACCTGAAGTTTGGAACTCTGTTTTGAATGGGTAAAATGCCCCTCCCACTCTTCCTACGGATCAAAATATGAAATGAAATCGTACATTGCAAATGCCAAAGCTCTAAATTCCATTACTAGTGGAATTACTGATTCTAATTTTATGAAAGTCTTGAACTGTGACTCAGCCAAAGAAGTATGGGATAAGATGGTTAGCTTATATGATGGGGACTCTAAATTTAAGAAGGCAAAGCTTCAAACTCATAGGAAGTAGTTCAAAAGTCTGAAAATGGATGATGAAGAAGATATTGTATCATACTTCTTCAGAGTAACTGAATTAGTTAACTCTCTTAAAGGATTGGAAGAAAAGATTGAAGAAATCATTGTTTTTCAAAAAGTCTTAAGATCTCTCCCAGACAGATTTGACTCCAAATTAAGTGCTATAGAAGAAATGAAGGACCTTGATACTCTGAAGATGGATGAACTTCATGGAATTCTCATTGCCTATGAGATTAGAACAGGAATCCCAAGTTCCAAAGATGCAACATTCAAGGCCTCGAAATCAAAAGGGGGGAAAAGGATGGAATACTAGTAGTCAAGGACAGAATGTTGTCTTCAGCGCTAAAAATTGTGAAATAAGGAACTCTTCCTTAGGAGAACTTGTGGCGAAAGGAGTTAGAACATCAGATAATGTCTACATTCTAAACAAAATTCAAGAAGATAAATGTTATCTATGTCAAACAGATGAACGTTGGTTGTGGCATAAGTGACTAGGCATACAAGTTTTGATAACTTGATCAATATCAACAAAATCAATGCAATAAGGGACATTCCAAAGATTTTCAAGCCAGATCAAGTTGTATGTGGCCCATGTAAACATGGCAAGAAAACTAGAACCAACCACAAGGCTAAGGATTTCTCCACATCAAAACCTCTAGAGATCATTCATGCAGATCTATGTGGGCCAACCAGAATTCCAGCACTCCGAGGAGAAAGGTACTTTGCTTTATTTGTTGATGACTATAGTAGACTGATGTGGGTATATTTCATAAAATATAAATCTGAAGCATTTGAATGTTTTAAGAATCTTAAAGCTCTTGTAGAAAATGAAAAGGATTCCAAAATTAAATGTCTTAGAACGGATGGGGGGGAGAATTCACATCAAAAGAATTTGATGAATTTTGTAATGAACATGGAATCGAAAGAGAATTCTCCGCTACTAGAACACCTAAGCAAAATGGGGTAGTTGAAAGGAGAAACCAAACTGTTCAATAAATGGCAAGAACTATGTTACTAACTGCTGACTTGCAGCCAAAATTTTGGAGGGAAGCAGTCGGGACAACAGTTTATACCTTGAATTGAACTTAACTAACACCAAATAATGAGAAGACTCCTTATGAATTATGGAAAGGAAGGCCTGCTTCAGTAAAATACTTCAGGATTTTTTGAAGCAAATGCTTCATAAAGATCAATGATTACTCACCAGGAAAATTTGATTCTCGGGTTGACGAAGGAATATTTCTTGGATATTCTACTAGAACCAATTCTTACAAGTGCTACAATAATCGACTACGGAAAATAGTGGAAAGTATTGATGTGAAAATTGATGAAGGCCTTTTAGAAATTGAAGATCATGAAGTTGACACTTCCATTGAAGAAAGTGAAGAAGAACCTGAAAAGGGGGAGAAAGATCAAGAAAAACAAAAGGAAAAGAACCATCGCAAACTCCTTCAAAAGTGAAATTCCTCCAAAACCATCACCTAGAAGAGCAGATTATTGGCAATGTAGATGAAGGGATACAAACCCGAAGAAGGATGAAAAGTACACCAAAGAAAAATGATGTTTATCTCTTATTTATGATAGAACCAGAAACTTTTACTCAAGCAAATAAGGATCCTCATTGGGTGGAAACCATGGAAGAAGAAATGTCTCAAAATCGGAAAAAAATGAGACATGGGAGTTGGTACCTCGTCCAAAGGATAAAAATTGGAACTAAGTGGGTGTTCACAAACAAAATGAATGAAGATGGACAAATCATCAGAAATAAGGCAAGGCTTGTCTGTAAGGGTTATTCAAAAATTGAAGGAAATGACTTTGAAGAAACCTTTGCACCAGTAGCTCACATGGAAGCTATAAGGATGTTCTTGGCATTTGCTTGCTCAAAAGGATTCAAAGTCTATCAAATGGATGTAAAATCATCTTTTCTGAATGGGGAACTCAACGAAGAAGTCTACATGGAGCAACCAGAAGATTTTTATCTAGCAGAAGGAAAAGACTTTGTATGGAAATTGAAAAAGGCATTATACGGGTTGAAACAAGCTCCTAGAGCATGGCATGCAAGATTGGATCACTATCTACAACAACAAAAAACTTCAAAAAGGGGGTGGCGGGAAGTAATCTCTACATGAAGATGGATAAGCATAAATTACTAATCGCTCTTGTATATGTTAATGATCTGATTTTTTCTAGCAATAATGATGAAATGAGCCATGAGTTTGCTCAAAATATGTCAAAATAATTCAAAATGTCAATGATTGGTGAGGTATCTTCTTCCTTGGATTGAAAGTATCACAAACCACAGCAGGTATGTTCATTTCTCAAACAAAGTATCTTAAAGACATGGTTAAAATATATGGAATGGAAGAATGTGCACCTATGAGCACACCGATGACCACAAACTGCAAATTAAGCAAATATTATGAATCCTCCTCGGTAGATGCAACTCTTTACAGGTCAATAATTGGAGCTCTCTTATACTTAACTGCTACAAGACCCGACATTATGCAAGTAGTAGGAATGGTGGGGAGATTTCAATCAGCTCCTAAGCAATCCCATTTGTTGGCTATGAAAAGAATTCTCAGATACTTGAAAGGAACTCCTGACTTTGGTCTTTGGTATCCCAAAAGCACAAATCTTATAGTGACAACGTATACCGATGTTGATTGGGCTGGAAGCGTGGATGATCGTAAAAGCACCAGTGGAAATGCATTTGTTATGGAAGATTCCCTAGTATCTTGGCTTAGCAAAAAAATTCATCTATATCTCTCTCTACAGTTGAAGCCTAATATATAGCCACAGTTGTACACAAATACTATGGATGAAGGATGTCAACATAGAAACTAAATAACCAATCACCATCTATTGTGACAACACAAGTTCTATCAGTCTCAGTAAAAATCCAGGCATGCACTCAAAGACCAAACATATACCAATCAAGTATCACTTTCTCCGTGAACAGGTGGCTGAACAAAACATCAAGTTGGAATATATCAATACTAAGGAACAAATTACAGATATTTTCACCAAACCTCTTCCTCGAGAAGCATTTGAACATCTTCGTCAAAAGATGGGGGTTATTTCTCTAGCATCACACTAAACTGATTCTTAAGATGCCACATGACAGGGGGAGTCCCTGTGCACTCCTTTGCCATTGATGTCAAAGGGGGAGAGAAGAAGAATATTGCCATCAATGACAAAGGGGGAGATTGTTGATCTAGATTGTCATTGATGTCAATATGGAAATATTCTAGAATACTAAATGATGATGTGATGCTAAGGAGAAGCAGAGTAGATCAATGAAGTAACAAGAGCAAGAAGCCAAGGAGGAAAGTCATCAGGGAAGCCATTGGAAATCAAGAACAAGAGCTATCACAGCAAGAAAAGCCACAAGAAAACCAAGCCAACAGTAAGAGTCGAAGAAAACAGTGGAGAAGAATTGCGGTAGAGGAGCACTGTGGATTCTATTACAATTCGTTTCTTTATCGACCTATCACATATGCCCAAGAGAAAAAGCCAAAAGGAAAGAACAGTCAACATATCGAAGGAGTTAAGATATCGGAGAAGCTAAGGAACATCTGAGTATTAAACCATGGAAACCATTTAAAATGCATGTAATAAAACCTTTTTAACAAAAGACCATAGCGCATCGGAGTTAATATATCGGCGGCTTTACTATGTGTCACATTAAAATATGTGATTGTGATTTGAGCTACAGACTTGACTGCTCCAATAGAACACGCCCTAATGTAATATCGCATTCGCCTCGTCGGAAGTCATATCACCAATCTTAAAGGAATGTCACACTAAAACTGTGATTGTGATAATACATGCGGACCCGAACAATTTATAGTAAGAGCCCTAATATAACATCACATCCGCCATATCGCAAGTCTTATAGGGTTGTCATGGTAAAACCTCTGATTGCGATATTATTATGGATCCGATGCACCATTATAACATGATTTAATATCATATCGCATCCACTCTGTCGGTAGTAGGGGCATCGACTGTATCACAAGATAAAACATGTGCACCTTGCGAAACCTCGAATTTCCATGAAGTTGTGATTGCGATTAAGACGTGGATGTGGGACCTCATGTAGGTACGGCCTTCTCCTATGAGATTTCCGAAAATAAACAAGTTTAGAATATATTTTGTATTATGCAATAAGTTTGCTTCTCCTTCCAAATGAACATGTCCTTTGGGTATTGATGAAACCCGTATAAATACAAGCTAAACGCCTCACCTCAAGGATCAACCTTGGTTATCTATCATAGAGAAGGTGAGATAGTTCACAACTCGTGAACTTGAAGAAACAAAGGAAGCTTAAGGTTGAGCAGGAAGCCGAAGGTCCAATGGGAAAGAAGGAAGATAAAGGTTTAGCGAAAGGCGAAGGTCGAGCGAAGAAGGAAGCCGAAGACAGAGTGGGAAAACAAAATCTTTTGACTGGATTAATCTTGGAAGGCTCGGACCTGAAATGAATCTATAGTGTAGACAGTGACCTGTTAAAAAGACTACAAAGGACAGGGCTTAGTGAAGAAGACCTTGGGAGCAATGTAATACAATCAAACATTTCTTGACAAAGTAAAACTATAAGGTCAGAGCCCTTGGGGTTGGTGCCTTAGAACTAAAAGGATTGGTGTCCTTGGAGTTGGTGCTCCTAAGTTCAAGGTTGGTGCCTTGATAAGATAGGGTTGAAGCCCTAAAGGCTGGAGCCTCATCAAAGTCCAAGTTGGTGCTTGGCAAAATTATCAGATATTGTATTCAATCCTTTTCTATATTTAATAAAAGCATTTCTTTGATTAAATTGTAAAGAATTTAAACTGGTAATAATAATAACAATTGAAAAGAAATGTTGATTCACCCCCCTCTCAGTTTTTCCAACAATTCCTCCTAAATTTGGCATGTTATTATCGAGACCTGTTGTACCAAATTAGGAGGAAGTCTTCAAATGGACATGTCTTATGCTACCATTCCTGTATATGCGGTTGAGCATCTTAGGTTATACAGAGAGGTAAGATTAATTAATACTATGTGCAAATCAGATCAAGCAAGAAATCATCCCATTTATGCAATAGATCAAGATTTTGGATGTTTTGAATTATCATCAAATAACTTACAAAACACTCAGTTTAGCATTGAAAACATTGTAGATAAACCAAAGGCTATTAAGACTGATATTTGGAGATTATACTTTGACGGTTCTTGTTCAAAGGAAGGAGTTGGAGCTTGTGTTGTACTAGATTCACCCGACAAAGAGAATATAACTCAGTCCTATAAGCTTGAATTTGATGTTACAAATAATGTAGCAGAATATAAAGCCTTGCTTCTAAGATTGGAATTAGCCAAAAGTCTTAAAGTGCACAATCTTAGTGTATTTAGTTACTCATAACTCATTGTTAAACAAGTAAGGAATCTTTGTCAAACAAAACATCCTAGACTTAGATCTTATAGAAATGAGGTATGGGACTCAGTGGATAATTTCTTCCAAGCATTTAACATCACTGTTGTTCCAAGGGATGAGAATATTCATGCAGACTCTTTAGTTGTTTCAGCTAGTTCTTTTAAAATTCCAGATCAAATGCTCTTTCAATATCAAATTAAGTCAAATATAGGCCTTCAATCCTTGATAATCTTAAACATTGGCAAATATTTGAAGATGATGAACAGTTGAAATTCTTTTTGCAAGTAATTGATGAGTTTTCAGCCTTACGAATTGAAGAACGACTGGATAATAATGAGCTGAATAAGGAAAATCAAACTTCACAATTAGACTCAAGAATTGGTGACCATAACATCATTCAATTATCTAACAATTTCATTCCTAAGGGCTTGGCTCCTCTTGAAAAATTGTTTGACCACAATGATGTTCCTAAAAATCCATTATCAAATTCACCTGAAGAAGATATAGAAGAATGTAGTATTGGAACTTCAGAGGAAATCATAAATATTAAAATATGTGCATCTTTACTAATGGAAGTGAAAGACAAATATGTAGATCTCCTTAAATCTTATAAAGATGTTTTTGCTTGGTCCTATAATGAGTTGAAGAGATATGATACAACACTCATTGAACATAAAATCCCTTTAAAACGAGAAGTTAAACCTTTTAAGCAAAAGTTAAGGAGAATTAATCCAGTCCTTCTTCCTACCATTGAGAAAGAACTTAAAAAAATACTCGATGCCAAGTTCATAGTTCCATTGAGGTATTCTGATTAGGTAGCAAATTTAGTTCCAGTAAGAAAGAAAAATGGTGAAATCAAACTGTTTAGATTTTAGGAACTTAAATAAATCATCTTTGAAAAATAATTATCCATTACCCAAGATGGACTAATTGCTTCAAAAGGTTTCAAGTGCTAGTAGAATTTCTACGTTAGATGGTTTTTTCTGGATACAATCAGATCATGGTGAGCCCAGAAGACAGAGAAAAGACAACATTCACAACTCTTTGGAGTACGTTTATGTATGCAAGGATGTCTTTTGGATTAACTAACGTTGGAGCTACCCTTCAAAGAGCTATGGATTTAACATTTGTGGGTAAGACAAATAAATTTGTTGTCATTTATCTTGATGATCTGATTATATTTTCTATTTCCAATCAAAACCATTTAAAGCACTTGAGAAAACTTTTTTACAGGTGTAGGAAGTTTGGGATATCACTCAATCCCAAAAAGTCCATGTTTGCAAACAAAAAAGGAAATTTACTTGGCCATGTTATTTCAAAGGAAGGAGTGGTCATTGATCCCAAAATATTTTCAGCTATCCAAACACATTCATTACCCAGGAATAAAAAGGAAATTCAGGCTTTTCTTGGAAAAATCCACTTTTAAAGGAAATTTATACCTAATTATGTTAAAATAGTTAAGGATATCATTGATATGTTGAGGATAGATCATGAAGTCAAATGGAAAATTTCAGCAATATTTTCTTTTGACCGGATTAAAAAAATTATATTTGAAGCCCCAATATTGGTCAGTCCAAACTAGTATGAACCATTTAGCATTTTTTCCTTTGCCTCTGAAACCACCTTAGCTGTTGTTCTTTTGCAAAAGAATGAGAATGGAGATTACCGACCTATTTCCCTTTTCAGTAAAGTTATGAGAGATGTTGAACTCAAATATGATATTATTGAAAAACATGCTTATTCCTTAGTTCAAGCCTTAAAATATTTTAGAGTCCATGTCCTTCATTCTTCCATTATCACATATGTTCCCAATAGTGTTGCTAAAACTATATGAACTCAACTTGATACCGATGGAAGAAGAGGAAGATGGATTACTAAGATATTGGAATTTGATCTCATTATCAAAACTACAAAGTTAGTGGAAAGGTTAGGGTTTGGCTGAACTCTTAGCTAAGTCAAACTGTAAAGTTTGGGTATAAATTATGTTTTGGAAATTTCAGCATTGAAGAATCCACCAAAACCTTCCCAAACTTCAGCAGAGAAGAATCCACGAGAACCTTCTCAAATTTCAGCAGAGAAGAATCCACAAGAACCTTCACCTTCAATTCAATTAACTCACATTCATATTGATGAGAAATTCTTGTTATCTAAATGGTACCTTGATATTGTACATTTTCTTAGAGATTTTAAGTGTCCATCTGAATTTACAAAGAATCAATGCAAGACACTAAAGTTGAAGGCCATAAAATATTGTATCATCAATGCAAATCTGTATTGGAAAGATCCACTCAATATCCTTTTGCTTTGCTTGACAAAAAGTGAGACGAGGAATTATTGATCAATTTCATGCAGGTATTTGTGGAGGATACTATGGTTGGAGAGCTACAACATATAAAATTTTGAGAGCAAGATTTTATTGGCCAACATTGTTTGCACAATTAGGAGCAAAGGTCAGAAGTTGTGCTCAATGTCAAATGTTTGCTGGAATGTAAAGATTAGCAACACTTCCTCTAGTTCCAGTACTAGTTCAAGCACCTTTCCTACAGTGGGGATTGGATTTCATCGGATCAATTCATCCAGCATCAAGCAGCCAGCGTAAATGGATATTAACTGCCACATATTACTTTATTAAATGGGTAGAGACAATTCTAGTTAGGAATGCAACTGCCACTGTAGTTATTAAATTTATTGAAAAAATATACTATCTAGATTTGGATATCCCCAACAGGTAGTTACAGATAATGCAACATCATTCAACAGTGTCAAAATGATTGAATTTTGTCAGAAACACTAAATTTTGTTGTATCATTCTACCCCCTACTATCCACAGGGAAATGGACTGACAGACTCTTCAAACAAGAGCCTAATTAAAGTCATTAAGAAAACGTTGGAAGACCACAAAAAGAGTTGGGACAGCCATCTCATATATGCAGTTTGGGAAAACAGAATATCTCCAAAGAGGTCAACAGGTAAATCTCCATTTAAGCTTGTTTATGGTAAAGAAGCCATATTTCCTACACATCTAGATTTTCTTGTCGTGAGATTTTTACAAGAAGAAATGAAGAACCTGATGATTTTTCTAGAAGAATCAATCAGATTATAGAACTTAATGAAAACAGAGATGAAGTTTATTATACGCTTCGGAAATATCAGAACAAAATGAAAACTTTGTTTGACAGAAAGGCTCGAGAAAGAGATTTTAAATAAGGAGATTTAGTATTAAGATGGGATGCTAGAAGGGAAGATAAAGGAAAACATGGAAAGTTTGATAATCTCTGGTTTGGACCTTTTAGCATTGCAGAGATTAAAGGCAACAATGCTTTTATCTTACAGAACTTAGAAGGAAAATATTACTCATTCCTGTCAATGGGAAATATTTGAAGCATTATATCCAATATTGAGATTCCTTCATTCATTCATCATTTGTACCTCACCAGATTGTTTTTATTTTAAGCAATGTGTGATTGTTTTCCACAGGGACCCCATTAGTCTGAGGAGAAGGCAGATGGATTTGCAAGTTCTTTCCATCGTGCAAGAGGAAGCAGTCCCTAGTTGGAGCTGATGTTATAATATAAATGGTTTTGATAAGTTAGATATTTATAAAAGAGGGTATAAAAAATAAATAAAAATAATGAAAAGAACCCCATGAAAAGAAAAACAACTGTACACATGAGCAAGCTCAAATGCCACTAGAAATAATTCTTATTTGAGTCATATAGTATAATCATGATCAAAAATAATTAAATTTAAGTTTTTAGATTAGAAAATAATTCAACCAAACTGTCTAATCTTGGTTCAAATGAGTAGATAGGATAGATTAAAGAAAAAGTGACCAAAGCATTTAAACTTAGTCAATTGCATTATATGCACCAGAACAGGGTTAGAAGTAACCTTAGGAAATAAAAAGAGGGTCATATAGATCAAATGCGCCCATAGGATATATTAATTATGCTTTAGATAAATTAATCTTAGTTAAATAATGAACTAATCATGTCATTTAAACATAATTAGCAATTTGTAATAAGCATTAAGCATTGGGTTTTATTATAAGGTTGGTAGACGACAAGATGTTTTGTCGACTTATGATATCGCAAAGGCACCTTTCAACAGCCATGATTTTGCCCGCCCGGATCAATGGCAGGGAAACAACTTCACACCCACTCATCCCATTTCTCGTTAACGACAAGGGGGTGGGGGGCGAGTCCGAAAAGTGGTATTTCCTTTCCCAAGCCCCACGCAACATGGAGCTTCCTCACGACTTTGCACCCCCTCGCTGCAAACAACATACCACCACTCCCTCCCCCCTCCAAAATCTACCTATCTCTCCTCTGCTCCCGCCAACAGTCACCACGTCACCTCCTGTATTTACCTATCACTAATTACTATGCGCTACTTATCATTCCTCTATTTGCTCACCACCTATTTTCGTTGCCATCTACCTATTATACATTTATCTATTGCAAATTTTTCGTCACTCATTAATTCATCTAAATCTCGTTTTGTAATAGTTCTCACCGCAACGATAATTGAACAAGTCTTATAAAAGTCGCCTCGTCTCATCCCGCGTGACTCTCCTAGCTGCGTTGTTACTATTTTGATTGCAAGTACTGATTTTAGTTCTCGCAACCCTTACTATTGTCAGCACCTGCCAATCCCAGCAAATTCAGAGCCCACTACCATTGACAGATATTCATCGCTTATCCAGGTACATGTTCAAGTTGAATTTATGTCATCTTTTTCTTCTCAAAATCCTTAGACATGGCACCAAATATAAAGGACCAATCCTCTAGCAGCAAATCAAACAACGAGAATAACCCCAAAATATTTGCTACCCTAGACCTCGACCATATGACATTGGCAAATCAGTATTACAAGATTACCGATACCGAGTGTGAATTCAACCTGTTCGAATCACACCATTGGTTGAAGCAAAACTACCTAGACCAGCAAGATGAAATTAACCTTTGGGAATCTCTATTACTCATGTTCAAGTTCCCATAGACACACTATTTCCCTGATCTTGTCATGTGGTGTTAAGCCAGATACAATCCACTACAAAAAACCATTATGGCCCAGAATGGAGCATTCTAATCTCAATTGCACCTGGAACCATAAACCAGATGTTCCTACTCTTGAAAATGACTCCCTCAGCCATTTTTCTGTAGTTGTCCTTATGGATTTGTATCATAAACTCACCTTTCCTCAGAGAGCCCAGATTTTCGGGATTTTCCTTCCAGAAGATTCTCAACTTCCCAAGAAAAATCCCCCTTATCCAGTTTCTTATGTTCCCAGAGAAAGCCAAACAGATCATTGCTTTAGTTTCTTGCCTTTTAGGGTATCAATCAGACCAGTGGGTAAATGAGTCTATTCTAGGTTTTCTATCTATTTTCTCTAATGAACATAAGTCAGCATTCATGATTAATTTTAGTCAATTTCTGGCTAATAATATGCATGAACAAATGATGAATATTACTACAGAAGGCACGCTTAAATATGCATAAGTATTATTATTAATTTATTTTTTTTGCAGCAAGAAGATAAGTTTCCAATAACTTTACATAAACAAGATGATCAAGGCATCAACCAATTGGTGATACAGTGGATTTCATTAGTAAAAAAAAAACTCAATAGAGTTTAAATTTGCAGACTTCATAGACAATTGTGTTCATATAGTTGCAGGGCTTCTAAGCAGTCAAAGTGAACCAAGGATCAGTTCAGAGATTAAAAGGGTTTTGCGCCTCAGTGCACAAACAAAAACTGGAGACTAGTATATATACCAGAATTATACAGAAATAAGGATATATGGATGTGAGTTAGCTCCCTACAAGCTACCTAAATATGTTCCAAAGAGGATTTTATCTATAGAATACATAAGGTAGGTGATCAATATGGATGAAATCCATTTTGTCTCAGGTAAAAGAAAATCACAATTAAGATCAAGACCCAAGTGGGACCATTCATATGTAATACCAAAGCAACAAGAAATGAGGTAGACTCAATCCTCAAGCAATTCAATTTTCAGCCCAGTTTCACTTGGCCATATGATCTATTTAGCATAATTACTAATTTAAGGGTGGAACTCAAAACAACACCTTATAATCATACCCCCAGACTAGAGATCGAGAAATTCATGAATTAAGACCAGTGGGAGGAAAATACACTACAAGAAGTAGAAGAGTGGATTCTATCTATAGTCGCCCTCCACACTCCAGTACCTCAAGATAAACAAGGAAAAGGGCAATGGGAAGAACCTTCATCTTCAACGTGTACAAAAATAAGTGCCCAAGAATTCATCGTTGACCAGAAAATGTAGAAGACACATCTCAATGATGTCACCATTCAGAATGAGGAAAAACAAGAAACTATTGTTATGATTGGTTCAAAGGTGCCCACAAGGTCAAAGGAGTTTTTCCCTGATACCCCATCCTCTTCGGCCTCACAGAATCCTTCAAAAAAATCACAGTCAACATAATTGGGTGAATATGATGATCCTAACATCTTCAATAAGTTTTTGGAAATTAAGCAGAAAAATGAAACACTGAAAGCCAACACCTCTGCTCAGTTTTGGAAGCAAACCTCTACCTCCCAGCATAAGTTGTTAGTGAGAAAGGAAGGATGCAAATGGCATTCTTAAATGCACAAGTACCATTTCCAAAAACCCCTTCAGATTATAAGAAGACTATCTTCTCATTTGTGCAAAGAAAATACATCCCATTGATCAATAGGTATGCATAGACAGTATGGAGAAATGATTTTCTCCATCATGACAAATACTGCTATGACATTTTTAAAATTAAGGACATCTCTCACCAATGTCTAGGGACAATTAAAATTGGAGAAAAATTATTTATTAACAAGGGACACTAAAATCAAAACATTGGAAGATTTGGTGATCAAGTTGGGTTATGATCCCAATGATGTCAACGTAGTGGAGGAGATCCTCAAGAAAAAGAATGCAGAGATAACAACACTCAGGAAATAGTTGAAGTTACCTTCTACAGAGGATCCACAAACAAAAAAGATAGAAGAAAGTGAGCAGCATAAAGAAGACATACTCAAATTGATCATTGAGCAAAATGTACAGATAAAGGAAATCGAGGAACATATGGACAAGCTACTTAAGGAAAACGAAGAGGTTGCACAATTGACTATAGCTCCAGTAACATCTATACCAATTACAGTTGTAGAGACAACAGGGGATTCGACATAAGTACCAAATGATTTGAACGAAATTATACAGGACCTGTCTCGTCAGAGACAAGAAAGTGATAAGCTCCAGCAAAAACTAAAGAATCTATAAGCACAAAAGATAAAAAATGATACCCTCTTGGTGGAAGAGATGCAAAAATCTCACCAACTTGCCCCAATAAGATTGATCAACTCACACCTTGGCCCAAGCCAAGGAAAGTATTTCGCTGGATATAAATCATGCCATAACTGAAATTTGGCCATCCATTCAGATTATTTTTTAATAAGAAGAGTTAATTGAGAAGTGCAAAACAGTGATTGAACAAGTCATAACAACATTGGGACAAAAACTAGTTGGGGCTACATCCATGATCAAAGTGTTGAATTCAAATACTAGATTAGAGTTAGAGCAAATCCATATTGCAAATAGGACAGAAACCATCATAGAAATCAAGAAATTATTGCAGAAAAGGAATTTAATGACTCAGTGGGAGACTAAGTGTCAAGCTCTGAAAAATGTTGTCCATAGGTTTCATACTAAATTTAATTTGCTGGATCAAAGAGGATTCCCAGGGTTAGCATCTCACAATGACAGAGTAATCAACTTGGAAGATTATTGTAAGAAACTTTACACTATTGCAACAAATAAATCCAAGTTTGCAGGTATCAAAGGACATGTCACAGGTAAAGCTTTCATAGAAGCTTTGGAGTTTGATTTAACTATCAAACATGAAATCAAACACATTTTCATTAACAAGCCAAATTTCGAGAAATATACTGAAGTAGATGAAGTTTATAGAAAGCTAATAAATTTTTCTATCCCCAATGATGAAAGGTGGAATCAGTTGTGTGATACCATCGAGTAAAATTTTTTAATCTCCAACAAACAAAGAGCGAGACAACACATTTTGGGGCCAAAGTCATCAAACAATTTCCTTCAAGATAGTGCCAACAACCTCAATAGTTTAAATATTCCTACATTTTTGTACTATTTTTGTAAATTATTTAGATATTTCTAGAATCCAAATAATTTTGTATAAATAAGTAGCAATTCAATGTATTAAGGGTTGAACCCTTGGATGAGGTTTTTAAAGCATAATTGTATCAAACTGAAATTGCTTCATATTAATTAAAGGATTCTGTATTTGCTTCAAAAACTTGTCACTTTTTGAGTTTTTCTTATGTTTTCACTTCATTTTGTTGTTCTACACATATTTAAGTTTTTATGAGGAAAATTGGGTAAGAGAAAACTGAATATCAGTTTATCTTAAATCCCCTTTGAAGTTATAATCTATTTTAGAGATTGGTTTATTGTATTGTTTGTCTTTATAAGCTCCTCTACATTTATAAATTGTCAATCATCTTCCTAAGATTAAATATATTTTGTTGGGCTGTAAACATTGTTTACTTGAATTCTATCTTATGATTAACTAAAAATTCAATTTGAATATTTAAGAAATCATAGCCTCTTACATCTCTGCATTTCCACACCACTTTTAAATCAAATTATTGTTCATAGGTAATCAACCCTTTCTAAATATTTAGTATTAATAAGGTTTAAGTACCTGCCTTAATATGTTTATAACATTTATCATCCAAAAAACTTTTAAAACAACAAAACATTTTAGATGCTTTGGTACAATTACTTAACCTAAAATTATCTCAGATGACAACAACAGGTGGCAAGATTCCTCCCTAGGTAGTTAGGTTTCCATCTCGTTTTTATAAGATTGTTTGTGAACTGTGTCAACAGCAGTCATTTTCAATGTAATATCAGGCCCAAAAAGGGCAAGGCAATTTTGACTTAGGCCGAATGGCGCCAGGCCCGGAGAGCCCGTAATGTGAAATTGTTTTTTGAAAGTAGGTCTTGAGAGACCGTGATATGTAATTTCAGTTTTATAATAGCATCCTTGTGCGTTTTATATACAAAATTTGTTCCATTTATTCTTGTCGTGTTATGTTATATTGCATGCCAGAAAGAGAGACTCAAACGTAGGTGTCTTCTCGGAGGCAAGTTGTAGCGTTGCATCCTACTACATAGAGGCAACATCATTTATGTAAGGACGGGTGGGGTTCAGCACAGCAGACCGTATGGTCGGGCCGCAACATATAGCGAATGTAGAAAAGAGCTGGCCAGCCCAACCCCCGACTCAGGTGGGACCCAGCCAGGTGGTCGGGCCCGTCGCTGGTCGGAATCCACCGTGAAAGAATGAAGAGGCAACTGACCCGGGACCACAGCCATCTCAAGTTCAGTTATAGCAAGGTATTATTTCCCAGAATTTGACTCAATATGGAAATGTTATTGCAGAGTATGTCAGCTTTCATGCACAGATGGATGACATAAAACTATCAATCCATCAAGCACAGATTAAAGAACTGTCAGTTTCACTCCAGTTTCTGAGTAGAATCTGGAAAATTTTCAGATCACTCTATAGCTTCTGTTAACTTCAATTCAGTGACGGATTAGCAAAATCATGATTCCTTCCTCCTTTTGTCCGCTTAGTTTATTCTTCATAACATTCTGAACCCAAAAGAGTTCTGTAAATTTTCTACCTTGGACCGCAATCAAATTTTCCTTTTTGTGATCATTATATCTTTAAGTTTAAGGTGGAATACATTTCCTAATTTTCGCTAACACGTCCTTTCCTTTCTGGACAAACACAACAATTTTTTCTATTAGTGACTCACTCTACTTGTTTGAATGCAATGTTGTTGGAGTGATAACATAAACGATCGGTGGATATTATCCCAACTTGACTTTAAAAATAAAACCCTAATGCTGAGAGGAGGTACACATTAATGCATAAAATATTTCCAGTTTCTGTCAACTTGACTTTAAGAATAAAACCCTAATGCTGAGAGGTTGTACATTAATGCATAAAAGGTTTCCAGTTTCTGTCAACTTGACTTTAAGAATAAAACCCTAATGCTGAGAGGTGAAGATGATATCCGTCTACCAGTTTTTTATTCTTTCCCTTTAGAGTTCAAAAGAAACAAGATCTAGGAGCTGCTGCTACGAATGCAGCCTTTATTTTTCCTTTCAGTCCAGTAGACCATCCAGCATTTTTTTAATGTCATTATTTTCTTTGATTTGCACAAAACGAATGATGATATGCACCGAATAGAATTGTCCACATTTGTGGTCCTAAACATACCATTTAGTTTTTTCCTATTATCCTAAACAAACTTGATGCTCCTCGTATCATCCATCGATTCCAAATGGGAAATGCTAGTCTGTTTCAAATAAGATGCATGCATGTCTGTCTGTTGTGTCCGTTGTTCATGCAGAGAAATAATTATATTTGTAAATTTAAGTCTACGTTTATTAAAAAACTACAACCCTAAATGCAGGAGAAAAAACAAGCATGCTGTCTACTGAAGCTTACAAATCAAATCCCTGCGATATGTCTTTTATTTTGCCTCAGTTGTGTTTCCCTCTGAGAAACGTGATAACGAAATATTGTTGTTCACGGTGCAATCACGCAGTGAATTGCTTGACACACGATTTTGCTTTTCTTTTCCTCAGTTTTCATGAAAACTATAGCTACTTAGTCAACTTAATTATGTGCAGCATTACCACCCTAACACGGAATATAAAAAATAATGCAAGCATCTAGTAAATTTAGTTATGCATTCCAGTACTCAGCAAGATCAACGAGTGTTGGAATATTAGAACAAATATAAACAAACAACAGATGTTCCCAGTGTCGTCAACAGCACTGAAACAAAATTCACTCCGTTGTTGCTAAGAATATTTTCCCCAGAGATTTTCTTGACAGTTGGCCCTGGTTTTCCTACGACCTGCCCATGTATAAACACAAATGTAAGAAGCGATACTTTCAGAATATCCAGTCACTGTTAAGTTAAATGATAAAACAATTCCAGAATTAAGAGCACTATAAATCCGTAACTTACCTTCTTCCGCACAGCACAAAACCCACTATACTGCACTGTGGCGCCCAACAGAGAGTCAATAACACTACCAAAAAGGCCTGCAAAAGCACCAATTGGAAATGCTAGTAATTGCCTTGATACTAACTGGCCATCACAACTTGCTGTGAACAACCCTGCTATTACAAAGGTTAGCCCAATCACAGCACCTCCAGCTGCAGCTGCAACAAGGCCTAAAATAGTCACTCCTCCATTTGTACCACGCGGAGCATGCTGCAAATGGAATATTGGCAATGAATGTTCGCAAAAAATAGCAAATGACAGACGAAGGAGAAAACAATCCCTAGCCTTAAAAGGGCAGAAAAGATGCAGAAACGCTAAAAGTTTATTTTTCCATACTGTGCCTCTCTGTGCCATTAACTCGGTTCCCAAAGTCCACGTATAGCCCTTTTTTATTATTATCAATATACAAAAGTACATGAAATTTTTTATTCCATATAAAAGTGCATAGTCTAACGAGGTGGAGGAGTTCCCTGGAAACTTATAGAAATTCCAATCATATTTATAAGGATTTTTGTAAATCTAAGTTATAGTTGTTAAATTTCAAAATTTTAGATGTCTTAAACGTTTTTGATGGTGCTGAATCCATTTTTCCCATCAAAAACACAATTAAACAGTCCAGATAATTTGAAAATTTTTTCCCAAATTCCGGCTACTTTTGTGTCTCCGGGCAATTCCTCCGCCTAGTTAGACGACTCCATATAAAAGCGTATACCTATACCATAGTGATTTATATAACAATATTATGTATAATAACTTATGGAGAATGCATTCATGTATTGTGTCTTTGTAGTACCTTTTTGTTACCTAATATGTTTCTTTCTTATTGCGAATTTATATAACAATTCTATCTATAATAGCATATCATTGCATTCATTTATGTCGTGTCTTTGTCTACTCTTTTTTGTTAGCTAGTACGTTCTTACCAGTGTTGATAATATCGGTATTGGGAAAATATCGGCGAGGGTCCAGAAAATATCTTATCGGCAAATATCGGCAAACATAAAAAATGCATAATATATTCATTTTTTTCAGATTTTTAAACATATAAAGCAATAACCACATGAAATAAACACATTGGCACATAAATATGAAAAAAACACTGATATATATGATGTCAAATAGAAATGATACATCAAAGGCGATACCAAATCCTGTTGATCCCTGATAATTGTCCATTCAAGGACTCAAATGTGGAGAACCAATACAAAATAACATCACATATATAAAAGTATCTCATCATAATGAGTTATATGTAGCGTAACAAATAAAACTAGCAGCTATCTATCTGAAATCACTGCCCTCTCCCCCTTTTACGGGAAAACATGATGGGTTGTTTGCCAGGCCTGCCCTTAGTAGTAGAAGGCTCTGACCCTGCCTCTGCACCTAATGTCAAATAATGAGTGCTAGGTATGGGGCTATGCTCTCCTATATCTATAGCAGATGGTGTTGATGCTGATGCTGATGCTCCCGCAGTGTCCTCCTCCTCCTCTTACTCCTCCTCTGAGTGCTGCTGCTCCTCCGACTCCGAGTCCTCCTCTTGCTGCCCCTGCTCTAATGGATCATCTGCCACTGGCTCTAACCATGAAGGTGATTCCTCCAAGATGGGCTCCTCAGACTCTACCCTCCACGGAGACAATACATCAATATTGTCTAAAGAAATGGCCTCTGGATCCATTGGTGATTCTATTTGCCTCACTCGAAGTCGGATGTTATAATGCACATACACCAAATCGTTGAGGCGTGCGAAGTCCAACTTGTAAGAGTGTCAAAAAAAGTAATGAGTCTTGACTCTTGACTCTTGACACTTGAAGGTCATAAATTAAAAATTAAAAATTACATTAAGTGTAATTGCTCAACTGAAGACTTGAGCTCAAAGTTATAATTGTTGCGCTTTTTGGCGTGTATTTTCTCAAATACACTCCAATTGCACTCACACCCTGAAGAGCTACATGTTTGACTCAAGATTCGTATGGCCAATTTCTGCAAATTTGGTGCCCTTGCACCATAGCTTCGTCATCAAATATCTACAACAAAATAATGAAATAAAAAATTCAAAAACTTAAAACATAATTAAACTTTCAAATAAAAGTTACATAATTGAATTTAGAAAAAATAGAATTATAAATTTATAAGTAAGGAAATTCTAAATTGAAATTCTAATTTCTAATGAGTGATGACTTGTCACTTACGTGGCATGAAGAGGGTCATTTCCCTAATAGCATCATCAAAGCCAAATAGGCCAACACAATCCCGATAAGACTGTATCTCGCGATGATTTTGCTACGAAGCTCAGGATCAGGTACCATCCTCTGAATACAAGAATGGAGCCCATCCATCACCTCACCATCAAAATCAAAGTTGCATTTGTATGAAAATGCGGGGTTGAGGAAGAGTGTTGCTGCATGAATGGGTCGATGAAGCATCGTTGTCCACCGACTATCGATCACATCCCATAACATCATCTGCCTATCAAGGCCAACAGAACCCTTGTCTGCATAATAGGAATGAATGGCCTCCTTGGCCCTATCCATGCCCTCATACAAATAAGCCATTGCAGGCTTCTCTCCATCCACCAATCTAAGAACCTTTACTATAGGCTCACTAACTGCACATGTTTCTTCTACTCCATGCCAAAATGTCTCAGAGTACACCATTTTTGCAATGGCTTTTCCGTCATGTCTCCTGTTGTATCTACAATTACGCCAATCATCAGGCACAAACATTTGCTTCAACTCGAACTGACATCGAAGCAAAGACTGAAGAGTAATAAAGGTTGTGGCAAAACGCGTGATGGCAGGACGTCGCAACTCCTTGTTTCTAGTGAACCTCCTCATGAGGCTAAGAACAAAAGCATGGTTATAAAAACTTGGGGATGCTCCTAGCCATATCAACCGCCTCTTTGATGAAGGAGAGTTTCCCCATATCCTCAAGCAACAAATCGAGACAATGTGTTGCACATGAAGTCCAGAACAATGTGGGATGCCTCTCCATAAGCATTTTGCCGGCAGACACATAATTAGTTGCATTGTCTGTTATGACTTGCACCACATTCTGCACACCAATCTCCCGAATGAACCCATCTAACAACTCACATATCGTTGCTGCATCTTTGATATGTTCTAATGCATCCAACGATTTAATAAACATGGTACTTTTAGGACAATGTACCAAGAAATTTAGAAGGGTCCTACCCTTCCTATCTGTCCAACCATCAGACTTCACTGTGCATCCAGTAACTTCCCATGTCTTTTTCAACTCCGCCAATCTAGAGTTGATGTCCTGCTTTTCTGCTTGAAGAATTGGCCCCCGCAACTCCTCATATGTGACACTTTTGTACCCTGGGCCCACAACAGCAATAACATCACACATTGGCTGCCAAAATGGATTGGTTTTGGTGATGCTGAGAGGTAAGTTGCTCCAGAAAATACACCTCCCATGATTATATTTGCTTCTTGCTTCTCCTCCTTTTTAACAAGCGATTTTATGCCAAGTTGTGCTCTAGGTCCTGTTCGTGGAACAAAAAATGATGACCTCGCAGTCGCACTAGCAGTAGCATGTGATGGTGTGCTAGCTGTGGAGCCCCTCCCACTAGGGCCACTACCCTCAACATCAAAATCAGGAGAAGATATCCCGAAAGATCTCCCTGCACATTCGACTTTGTTTCTTTCTGCCTCTTCCTTCTTTTTGTCCTTTTCATCAATTGCCTCAAGAGCTTTTTGTATAAGCTCCGGACTAGAAACTGTACAAACCCCAACATCATGTCCACTGAGTCTAGCAAGATGGTATTTCAGTCGTGTAACCCCACCTATCATCCTGGCCCCACACAATTTGCATGTAAGATATGCACGATTTGTCCCACCATCAGGGTTCGCAGGCTCCCAAAATGGGTCCAAGGCTTTTGGCATATTTGTATTTTGTAGTGGGCTAACTCAAACCTAGGGCACCAAAAAAAATTGGAATTAGTAACTTAATAAGTAATAGTAATAACCACATCATTTTACAAAAAAGTTTTTTTGCTACATTATTTGAAAATTTGCAATTTTGCAATGTGAATTGAAAATTGAAAATTCATAAATTCATTTGAAATTTCATAAATTCATGCATAGAATTTACTTTTAGAAATAGGCAAATGGTAAACCTACCTCACTGTTCACAACTTCACATTGCACAATAAGAAAATAAGCATAATATATAATAAAATTAATAAATAGCCTCTGCAGTTATGAACTTAAAAAAAAATGGAGTTTGCTATCCAAATATGGAGAAAACTAAAAAACTTAAAACCCTTGCATTTGCTCATGGGCATGAAAATCTTTTCAAATGGAAAAAAAAAATCAAGCAAAATGATTGTAGGCAAATAGGCAAGCAAAAACAATCCTAAAACTAACAGAAAATTCATTAAAATAGGGGGTTTATTTGAACATACCTATTAATGAAAGAAATGAAATTGTCTCACTGTTCTTGAAGCTTAGATCAATGAAACCTTCGTTGTTGGTGGCGATAATAGCTATGGAACGCTCAAACCCTCCTTGGCAACAACCACATAGCTCTCCCCTTCCTTCTCCAGCAATCAGAAATGGAAATAATTGAAAAAAACCAAAATTGGACTTTTATAAGCTGCACGGAAATTTTTGACTGTCACTGGGCAATATTTTCGATCATCACATGATATTTTCCGAAATATCGGCAATATTTCGGAAATATTGCGATATTTTCAGGAGGCGAAGATATCGCCGATATTTCAGCGATATTATCAACACTGATTCTTATATTTTTTCCTATTGCTAGTAGCATCTTTATCGGACATGCTTATGCATTTCCCTTTAGTTTTTAACTGCTAATGTACTTTTCAAGTCTCATTAATGTACTATTAAAGATTAAGAAAATTATCTTATTTTACTTTATGAAAATGTGATTTAACAATAAATTGAACTTGTATTAATATGGAGATCCAAATTCAAAATCTGTTGAATTGTTGCAGATAAAACCAAATGTAAATCTTGGATCCCGAACTATCCCTTCTCCTCTATTGCAAAATGATCACCTATTTCGAATTCCTCAACTTCCTAGCCCTAGAATCGAACTCTAGATCAATTCATTCTCTTCGTGTGTGTTTCTAAATGAACCCCAAGCCTCCTCCTTATACTTTTTTCGTTGAAACTTCAATGGCCAAGATTAAGTCTCTAATGAATAACTAAGATTAAAACTTCATTTGATCCGCTTCCTAGAACATTCTCACCCATATTTTGATTAATACTCATTAATACTTTAATTTTCCTAAGTTTAGACTTAGAAACCCCATTAAAAATATTAATTATTTTAATAAAGTACAATCCGGGTGGAATTTCACCAAATGATTTATGGGTTCTTTAGAACTCATGTGCCTTAGCCTCTCCACGAATTTTCATGGCTAGAGCACATCCGATGCTACCAAAAACTAACATGAGAGACAACTAGAATGGAGTGGGTGGGGATTAGAGTGACAACCCCCGCCATGAGTAGTTGTCATGGTGCCTATACAATCCGAGCGACAACATTTTTGGCGCCGTTGCCAGGGAACAATTTATTGGACCTTGGTGTTTACGAAAATTTCTCAATTCTTGAGATCTTCCATCTTTCGCCATTTATTAACCCATCAACACCACAACATTTTTTGTCGCTTATCTTTCATCATTCTTCATCTTTTCATCACCTTATCTTTTGTTCTCTCACTAATCCTCTCATCTTGTTCATTCACACCATTAGCACCTGGACATTTAGGTTGGTTTATTGTTTGGGTGGAAAACTCCACTTTTTCATCCATTCACAAGAACATACTCTAGAAGGAATCGCGGTAACTCGGTTAACCCCACTCCCGATCTTGAAAAGGTTCTAAGAGCTCAGTTAAACAAATTACATTCTAGAGATCGTTTGAATTTTCTCGGATAGGAAGATCTCCTTGATCTCCATTTGCTTTTCATCAACCATCCTATAAATCAAGACATCATGGGTGACTTCTACGAGCCTTGCAACTTCACCAACATTCAGGGATATCCACATGATTTGCCGAATGAATCCACTATGAGCAAGCTGCCGCTTTTCCAAGGAAACGGTGCTATTAATGTTGAAGGTCACATAAAGAAGTTGAACAGTTTCATCAACAGATTTTCTCATGTTATTGATTATAATCATGAAGATGTTTGAATGAAGTTATTTGCGCTTTCTCTAGAAGATGATGCTCTCGATTGGTTCCAAGATAAAGCTGACAATGCCTTTGACTCTTTGAGATCCCTTCTTGATGCATTTAGAGACAAGTATGGAGATAAGAGGGAAGGGAAATATTTGGTTAAGGAATTCAACACTATCAAGAAAAAAGAAAATGAAACAGTGGAAAATTCTAGCCAAAGATTTAATAAGTTATTAAAGGATATGACTCAGGATTACAAGCCTCCTAACAAGACAATTCTTGAACAATATCTTGAGGCCTATCCTGCAGAGACACAATATGAGATAAGAAGTGCTCATCCCAACACTTTAGTTATTGCCCAAAGCACGATTGCGTAGTTGGAAAAAGATACGAAGGCCTCATGAAAGTCAAAAATCCTTGGTTTTGAAAGAGTCCAAATTAAGTCTATAAGGGAAAGGAAGTCAAAGAAGAAGAATCTGCTAAGGAATTAACCTGATTAGTGAAATAAATGAACATTGAGCATACCAAACAGATGAGTGGCATGCAGTCTAGAATGATTCAGATGCTAAACATATAGCCTCGAGGTGATAATTATCCATGGCCAAGAAGCAATCCTTTTGTTGAGCAAAGGCCTCTTGGTCCTCAAATTAATATGTTCGGAAAGGAGATTCATTTTCCTTTAGAAGATTGGATGAAAGTTATTGAAAATAGTCGTGATGTTGAAACTCTTAACTTGGGCAATATGGGAGAATCAATCTCTGATTTTCTTAAAGCTAATTCTAGTTTCAAATTAGAAGAATGGATCAGCCAAATAAAAGTATGTGTCTCTGTCACTCAAATGATCAAAAGACCAATTCAGAATTTTGTGGTCACGGAGGAAGTCAAGGTTCTTCCAGAAAAAACTCCTAGAGATGAGCACCCATCTCCTCCTTGCTCTGTCCCATATGATGATTGCACCAAGGTTAATGAAGTTTCAAACAAAGTTTCCCCTCCCAAGGACCTTTTAGAAGACCCTGTTGTGACACAGTCCAGCATTGGAAATTATGTTGTCCTCTCTATCCTTTAGATGTGCCAAAGGATGAAATAGAATCTAACGATCAAATATGGCACATGAGTTTTGATGGTGCCTTTTCAAAAATAGGTAAAGGGGTCGGAATTGTTTTAACTTCACCTCTGGGGCGTGTGTTCAAATTTGTTTTCCGCCTAGAATTTGAAGCTACTAACAATGCAACAGAGTATGAAGCTTTGTTGCTAGGCTTGGAAATAGCTAGGGACCTTGGAATAAAATCATTAACTGTGAAAGGTGACTCGGATCTTGTCATCAAGCAAGTCAAGGGTATATTCTCATGCAAACGTGATAGACTCAGGAAGTACAGCAACGCTGTATGGAATACCTTGGAATTATTTGATGCTTTTGGCATGCACATTGTTCCTAGAGAAGAAAATGGTTAAGTTAATGAGCTTGTTGTAGCCGCTTCCACTTTCCGAATATTCGACAATTTAATAAAGGATAAAGCCAAAATGGAGCATTGGCAAGTATTTGATAATGAGAAGCAAATTATCAGTTTCCTTAATCATTTAGACTAGTTTGAAATTTTTCAATCTTGTCCTAAGGAAGAAGGGTCTAAACTCAGAAGAAAGGATGTGGTAAATCCCACCTATGGGAACATGGTATCCATGGAACAACTCTTTGATAGAAACGATGCCACCAAAAACACTGATGAAAAGAAGATGGATCCCGGGGAATTCATTGAGGAAAAATATTGGTTTCCCTGAAAATCCGAAAATGGTCAAAATTGGAAAAGGAACTTCTGAAGAAGAAAGGGAAGACTTAATTGATCTGCTCATTGAATATCAAGATGTCCTGGCCTTTTCCTATGACGAGCTCAAGGGATAAAGAAAGGATGTTATTCAACATACAATTTCGTTAAAGGATGAAAAGGCCAAACCTTTTAAGCAGAATCTTAGGCAAATCAATCCTAAGAAGGCCCCTCTCATTTAGAAAGAGTTGCAGAAAATGCTTGATGCTGGTATCATCCGACAAACTCAGCATTCCTCATGGTGCTCGAACCTGGTCATTGTTAGAAAGAAGAATGGTACTATTAGGCTATGAGTTGATTTCTAAAATCTTAAGTTAGCCTGTAAAAAAGATAATTACCCATTGCCCAACATGGAAAACATGTTGCAAAGGATAACGGGGTCTGATATGGTGCCATTGTTAGACGGCGTTTCTAGTTATAACCAAGTTTGCGTTAAGGAAGAAGATCGTCATAAGACTACCTTCACCACACCTTGGGGCATTTTTGAATATCTCATAATGCCTTTCAGATTGACGAATGCAAGGCTACTTTTTAGAGGGCTATGGATTATGCTTTCAAGGGATTAAGTTGCAAAATCATTTAAATCTATCAAGATGAACTTACTGTTTTCTCTAAGGATGGTAAAGCTCATATAAATCATCTAAAGCAAGTTTTTGACAAATGTCATGAATTTGGTATATCATTAAACCCGACCAAGTTTGTTTATGGGGTGACTGAAGGGAAATTATTGGGTCATATCATCTCCAAGGATGGCATCAAGATTGATCCTGAAAAAATTGAGGGTTATTCAGCAAATTCCATTGCCTCAATCTTAAATCCTTGCAGTCCTTCTTGCGTAAAACAATTTCCTCAAAAGATTCATTCCAAACTATGCTGAAATTGTTAAACCCATACAATGCCCTCTAAAGAAAGATGCAAAGTTTCTTTGGAAAGAGGAGGGTAAGATGGGATTTCAAAATATCAAGGATGCTATAGCCAAAGCTCCTATTTTGGTTAGTCTTGTGAAAATTCCACAACCAAAATCCTATTGCAGCAATTGGAAATTATTCTCTTAATTGTTATTTTAAATTAACAATTTATTTATTGTTTCCTACAACAAATACTGAATAACTCACATTGCAACCTACACAAATAAAATTGAGAAAGAATAAACGTTGGAAGAAATGCTAGCACACACATAAAATAACACAGTTATTTTTGGACAAAAGTCCCGGAAAAAACCCAACTTGGGAAAACTGGTGCAGCAGCTAAGGGTTTTAATATTAAGCAACAGCGAAATAATCTGAGTACAACTAGATGCCGAAACTAGCAATCCTACAGAGAAATACTAGCAAAACTCTGGTGAGGAATTTTCCTCACCCCACAGGGAATTTCTCGATGCCACTTGCCTTCAGAATTTCAACATTCTGAGGCACTGCGTTATCCTCTACGCTACTTTGCGTAGCCAGCTGGACCACTTGCCTTTTGTTGGATTCTGATGAAGTCATTATGCCTTTTGCTGACCAAAAAGACGCTTCTCCGGCACTCTAGGACTCCTTCCCAGCGTTTGGAACTGAAAACGTCAATCTTCTTCAGCAAATCGACTTTGCCTCAAAAGGCTACGACGCAGCTCTGCGTCAGCCTCACTGTGGCTCACTTGCCTCTGCAAATGCACTCACCGGATCTGGAATCCTTCCTCTGGCTTCACTGTCTCTGCCCCTCTCTCACTGCTTCGATCTCACTGGCTCTCTCTCTAACAACTGACTGCTGCTACTCTGGAAATCGATTTCTTTAGAAATTGAACTGCTCAAGTGTCTTTTCCAAGTGCCCATCGACTTCTTATAATCCTTTGTTGGGACTCCAACGACTAAGATTAAATCTTAATGAATGGCTAGGATTAACTTGAAGTCAATTTGTGTGAGTTTCTAGATCATTCACGCCTTGACTTCATTAATTATGATTAATTAACCATATAATCTAAGTTTAGACTTAAGAAAAGAAATATTTAAATATTGGCTAATAATCTAATTAAGCCATTTCTGGGCGGAATTTCTAAAAACGATTTTTGGGTTTTGGGGATCTCCTGTAGTCTAGCCTCTCCAGAAAATTTCAAGGCTAGAACACATTCAATGCTACAAAAATTAACTAGTCCAGATTATTCAAAGGACTTTATGGTCTTTTCATTTGCTTCCAAAGACACTATAGCAGTGGTTTTGTTACAAAAGAACAAAGATGGCCATGAGCAGCCAATTGCATTCATGAGCAATCATTGCAAAATTCAGAATTGAAGTACAACGTTATGGAAAAACAAGCTTATGCATTGGTCAAGTCCTCTAAGCATTTCAGAACATATGTGGGCTATTCAAAGATCATTCCATTTGTTCCGCACTCAGCCATTAAAGATATATTGACTCAAATTGATTAATTAGGAACTCGTGCCAGATGGGTGACTAAGATTCAAGAATATGATCTTGAGATTAGACCAACCAAGCTTGTTAAGGGTCAAGGATTAGCCCAAATGTTGACAGAAAGTAATGAGAAAGCCTTAGAGATGGTTTGCCAAAATGAGGTTGTTGAGCCTTCTATCTCCTCTGAGCTTCAAAAACTAGAAAGGATCGAATGGCATAAGGACATCATTTATTATTTGACAAACCTAACTTGTCTTGATCACTTGGTAGCCCATAAAAAGAGGGCTCCCAGATTAAGGGCATCCAAGTATTGTATCTTAAAAGATGGCCTTGGATGGAGAAATCTGGATGGGATAATACTAAGATGCATTGACGAGGATGAAGCTAAGAAGCTTATCACTGAGTTCCATGCAGGATTTTGTGGATGTATTATTATCCTCAAGCACCTAACCAATTCCTACCCATCGAAACCTTCTAATACCCAAGGAAGGATTGGTCGGTACTGAGTCAACGACGAATAGACCAGCCCAATAAAGGAGAAATGAATAGTGAGCCCCCTCTCCTCGACCTCATAACCTCGGCCGAGTCCCTAACGAGCCTTTTAGTCGAGCCCCCTAACGGGTCCTCCAGGTGGTGGCGGCCTTTTAGTCGAGCCTGCTAATGCATCCTTGGTAGCCCATAAAAAGAGGGCTCTCAGATTAAGGGCATCCAAGTATTGTATCTTAAAAGATGGCCTTGGATGGAGAAATCTGGATGGGATAATACTCAGATGCATTGACGAGGATGAAGCTAAGAAGCTTATCACTGAGTTCCATGCAGGGTTTTGTGGAGGGCATTTTGCAGCAATAACCACAGTCCACGAGATTTTGTGTGCGAGATATTATTGGCTTGCCATTTTTTCAAATGTGAATAAATTTGTTAGAAAATGTTAAGAATGCCAACTTTTCATAGGAAAACAGAAACTAGTAATGGTTATTCATGGATTCTATCTACTACAAATTACTTCACGAAGTGGGTTGAGGGCTTTCCGACAAAGCATGCTACTAAAAAGGTTTTCATGGATTTTATTGAAAATCACATCAATACTCGATTTGGTGTTCCAGCCAAGATCACAATTGATAATGCCAAAGCCTTCAGCTCTTCCAAATTTTCTTCTTTCTGCTTCAAGTATGGTATTATTCTATCTCATTCTTCAAATTATTATCCCCAAGGAAATGGTTTGATTGAATAAAGCAATACAAATTTAATCACCACCATTAAGAAAATTGAGGGGGATAATAAACGATCTGGGGACAGTAAGATCAAGTATGCATTATGTGCAGCCTTGATCACAAAGAGGAGGGCTACCGAAAAAAGTCCTTTTGAGCTTGTTTATGGTTTGGAAGTAACCTTGCCTGTTCACCTCAAGCGCCCTGCTTATCAGCGTCTTCAATATTTTACAGAGGACAAAGACGCAGTACAGAAAAGAATAGATTAGATAATGCAACTTGATGAGGCCTAAAGAGATCATTTTGATAACATATGTCAGAGCCACCAATCCAGAACAAAAGAACAATTTGATAGGTCTGCACGGAACAGGTTTTTACAGATCAGTGATGTGGTATTATTATGGGATCACAAGAACGAGAAGCCCGACAACAGGGCCAAAAAATGTTATCGCCCAGATTGTACCGGAACCGCAACAACCGCTCAGGGCAGGGATCAGAGTGACAGCCCCTGCCTTGAGCGGTTGTCACGGTGCCTATACAATTTGGGCGACAACACGTGGCATAGTCAAGTATGGGTTCACATATACTCGAGGGGATGACGTCAGACTATATGGGTTCACAAATGCAGATTGGGTAGGCAGTACAGTAGACAAGAAAAGTACCTCTGGGTATTGCTTCACATTGGATCAGGGATGGTTTTTGGATGCAGCAAGAAGCAGAAGTCGATAGCTCTGAGCTCTGCAAAAGCAGAGTACATGGTAGAAAGCACAGCTACATGCGAAGCTATATGGCTTCGGAAGCTGCTAGTAAGCTTGTTCAGGCAGAGTATGGAGGCAACCAAAGTCTACTGTGACAATCAGAGTTGCATTAAGCTCTTTGAGAATCCAGTGTTTCATGACAGGTCGAAACAAATAGATATTCAGTGTCATTTCATCAGAGATTGTGTACAGCATGGGGCGGTCTAGCTACAGAATGTTCCCACAGAGAAGCAGGTTGCAGACATACTCACAAAAGCTCAAGGGATTGCTAAGTTCATCTACTGTAGAGAATAGATGGGTATGGTGGAGAACCCGTTCCAGTAGCAGGGACATATTTTCAGTTTCAGATGTTGCAGTTGTAGCAACAACAAATGAGAGGGAGATGTAGTGTTGGCAGCATTATGGTAGTGTCAGCAGCAACACAGACGCAACATCAAAGTTGCGCAGTAGTTGGTGGGCAACAACAGCTAGACATTAGCAGTGTGACAAGAGATGCGTTAAAATTGGCAACTAGGGCCAAACTCCACATGGGT
This sequence comes from Pinus taeda, assembly GCA_000404065.3. Classification (NCBI taxonomy): domain Eukaryota; kingdom Viridiplantae; phylum Streptophyta; class Pinopsida; order Pinales; family Pinaceae; genus Pinus; species Pinus taeda. The sequence continues at coordinate 48,594 of APFE030529444.1, forward strand.
CATCTTATTTATGACCGCTGATATTTTTCTTGGATTCCTCTCTCCGAGAAGTGTAGGATTGATCTAAAGATCATTCGATTCCAACATGTACAAAGGATTTATTTATTTATGGACAAATTGTCAAGGTCGACCAGCAAGCAAAACAGGCATTCAAACCCCCAACTCATCCTCAACATTGCATATAAAAGGAGACCTCAAGTCATTTTATCGTCATCTCTCTCTCCTCTTGTGGTTGGGTACACAAATCTAGGCAGTTGTCTCTCACGCGTGCGAAGGAAGGACAAATTTTGTTGACTGTGTTGACCAGCGTTGATCAAGCTACACGATTGTTGTTTGACTGCGTTGACCTCTTTTGACTGCGGCATGGGTGAATTATCTCTGTCTTAGCAGGCCGCAGAGCTGGGCACTGAAATCGAGGCAATCTGACCTCTCGTTTGACCAGCGTTGACTGCCTTAGGACTGGCCGCAGTTTGACTTTCGCTAACCAACTTTTGACTGGACTTTTTCAGATTGTTTTGGGCTGATTGGGCTTGTTGTTGGAGGCCGAAATTGAGTGGGTTTGACCGAGCTATTTGGAGGAAGAATTATGCCCTGTTTGGCTAGCGTTGACTTTTCTAGTTAGGGCTTCTTGCTGCTGTCATAAATTATCAAATTTGTAATTTGTACTCTCTCTGTGTTGAACTATTGAAGAATATAAGAAGAATTAATCAAGGGTTTCCCCACATGGGGGTTTGTCCCTGGCTAGTGCCACATCTTGTGTCCTCTTGTCTTGGCTTGTCTTCTATTGTTTATGTTTATGTTTTATTTGCATTTTACTATCATGTTGATCTGATTGCTAATCTAAATATTGATATTGGGCTAAGAAAGAAATTGAAGTAAAATTGCTCTAAAGCATAGAACATAACATTGTTGCCTAAAATTAACATGGTATGGCTGAGGTGAACACAAAGCCCAAGCAAGAGTGAGAGAGCAATCGCCAAAGACAATTGGACAAGGAAAAAAGGCCCAATGGGTACCTCATCCCACTTCCCGGCTGAAGACAAGCTTCGTGAAAAGTCTGACTATCATGGATGGAAGATGTCTCTTGATTTGACCTTGGAAGAACAAGAAGTTTTGGATTATGTGAAGGGTAAAATCCCTGAGTCTCCTTCAAATGCACTAGCCGTTGCGAAGACCAAATACAATAGGGTTGAAGTCAAAGCAAAGAAGATTATCAGAGATTCCATTGACAAGCATCTGGGGGCCTACATCTTAGATTTGAACACCTCCAAGGAGATCTATGACAGGTTGGCCAACATGTTCAAGATTAGTGATGCTAATCAAATTTTATTTCTCAAAAATAAGATGAAGGATATTAAGCAGGGCAACGATGAGGATATTCAATCCTACTTCTTAAAGATCACTGAGATCAAGAATGATCTACTTTCAATTGGAGAAGTCATTCCTAACAGGGAACTTACTATCACTACCCTTAAAGGACTCCCACCCGAGTGGTATATATTTAGAACCATTATACTCAATAATGATCGAATTCTAGGGTTTGAAGAATTGATGTCAAAATGCATTCAAGAAGAAACAAGATTGGTGAAGCAAGAAATGTCTTCTAATAAAAGCAACCCCACTTCATTCTCCGCTCATGCCAAAAGGAGAAATAATTCACGGTCCAAAGGTCATTTCAATGGAAAGCCTAGATCTAAGGGAGGAAGGAAGGGCAGGTGCTTTGTTTGCAATAAGTTTGGCCACTATGCAAGGGAGTGTTCAAATAGAAGGGACACATTGCAAGATGATGATCACAATCATTCCAATGGCAACTCCAACAACAACAATCAAAGGAATGGCAGGTTCAATGGCGAAGGAAAAAGGAATGTGAGACATCAAGGAAATGGTCGACCCTCCAAGAAAGCAAGGAACTCCAGGTATGAAGAATCAAATATTGTTAACAATAAGCAAAAGGAGTACCATCTTATATCGGCGCTCTCCACTACCTCTCCTCCAGACACTTTGGGGAATTGGCTAATTGATAGTGGTGTCTCAAGGCACTTCACCGGATACAAGGAAGCCCTCTCTAATCTGATAGAAAATGAGACAAACTTGGAGATCATCCTTGGAAACGATGCCATCTATCCCGTGAAGGGAGTAAGGAATGTTACCCTTCAATTGAATCAAGGTAACACTATTCATTTACAAAAAGTTCTATATGTACCTGATCTAAAAAAAACGTGGTGTCCATTTCGGTAATGGAAGACAAAGGATACAAGGTGGCATTCATCGATGGAAAAGTATGTGTTTGAAAAAAAAATTTCAAAGATGCTTTTACTCTTGGGTTTAGGGTTGACACTTTGTATTAAGTTGGAGGAAGTCCATTGGGAGCCATGTCTTGCGACACATCTCTACAATCTGAACTATGGCACCGAAGGTTTGTCCATCTTCATTATAAGGCCCTATCCGATGTGAGACAGATGGTGACAGGAATGCCCCAGTTCAAAGTAGAGCATAAAGGTGTATGTCCGGGATGTGCCGAAGGAAAACTTACAAGGGGACCATTCCCCTCAAGTAATAGCAAGACCACATATACATTGCAATTGATCCACTCCGACTTATCTGGTATGATGCTCGTAAACTCTTTGGAAATGTTGACCACTGGAGTGGCCCCTGATGATTACATGAAGACTCTATGCCCAAAGATGATCCAGAGGACACTTGTACCATCAGATATCGCCACTCAACAAAGTTTTTTAACTCTACTTCTATCTTCTCATCATCTTTCTTGTACCCAAATTCCACACCCTACAGGGAATTGTAATAAGTGATACTAGTAATGATGAGTTTTGAGTCTGTAATAGGCCTAGGATGCTAGGACTCGATCAATAAACGAGTACACCTTGAAGTGTTTTTTTATCTGGTTAATTATCCCTTCTTTTTCAGAGGCGGATAATTTTCTGGGTTTTTCACTCACTTTGTACCCCAAAGATGATCCAGAGGACACTTGTACCATCAGATATCGCCACTCAACAAAGTTTTTTAACTCTACTTCTATCTTCTCATCATCTTTCATGTACCCAAATTCCACACCCTACAGGGAATTGTAATAAGTGATACTAGTAATGATGAGTTTTGAGTCTGTAATAGGCCTAGGATGCTAGGACTCGATCAATAAACGAGTACACCTTGGAGTGTTTTTTTATCTGGTTAATTATCCCTTCTTTTTCAGAGGCGGATAATTTTCTGGGTTTTTCACTCACTTTGTACCCCAAAGTCGGGGTGACGGTTTGAAAGTTGAGCCCCTAACACATCTTAGTGTCTAGAGTCGACTTATATTACCATACTAGATCACACACAAAAAATCGTGGAATTTGGTTAGGTGTAGGTAGTATCTTTTAAATTTTTAGATTTTCCACAAGTCAAAAATTGCAAATAAAATTGTATTTAAATTGTAATAAGTGTAGTCTAAAAAAGTTGTATGGGGTATGAGTAATCAAAATTACACCTCTCATCCTCAACTTTCTACTATGACACACTTTGAGGGGTTAACAATGTGTTTTGGACCCTCAAAACCCATTTTTCCTAAGTTTAGTGGGAAATCTGGCAATTAATTAAGCCAGAAATTAAATAAATGAAGAAAAATAAATATCCACACATGCTAAATGTTGTGGAAATGAGGTGGAAAATTATGGGGGAGTTAAAGTGAAGTCCCAAGGTGATGTGGACTCCTAAAATCAAGGAAAGGACATGTGCTCAAACAAAATCGAATTTCTGGCATTCAATGAAAAAACTGCTTGGAAATTCGAAATTGTGAAGTTAATGCACATTTGGGAGGATTTGGGAGAATATTTGGTGGAGATTTTTGTGGGAAATTGTCTTCACATGGGTTACCACACCCATATACACTTGTCATTCCACCACAAAATTCGAATTTGGCACATAAGGGAAGAAGAAAATGATGCCCACCTGTCAGAATTTGATTTTTACACTTGGCATTGGAGCTCCATTCAACAAATTCGAATTTCTATTTGGGATTGTCACCTCATGCCACTTGTTTAATCACTTCTACATTGAGATTTGCTCCCAACTCTCTATATAATAGTCATGGGCTCTCACATTGTATCATATTGTTATTAGTTATTGTGCTTGCGAGAGCGCTACTGCCTTGTAAAGTTTCAGAAATATCAATAAAGACTTTAGAGTTTCATTCATGAGGTGTTCCTCCTTTTCGAGTGTGATGAATTGTTGAGCATTGGTATAATTCCTTTTACTCATGCTTTGATCTAATTTGTTTCCATATGCTCTTATAGATTTGTTAATGTAGAGCTATCTTGCTTTGACATTTGATTTAGAAGTATGCTCTAGGTATAGAATGCTCTAGATGGTTTTAAATAAATCTCTAGAGTTTTCTATCATTGTTTATTGTTAAATCTATATGGAACTAATTCTTGATTGGAGTTTTGTAGAGGGAACATTTTGTTGGGATTACAGAATTAAGCGTGAGGGGAAGTTTTTGGAGAGACCAACCCACTCTTGGTACATTCTTAAAGAAGCTCTCATTTGCTCTTTGAACCTTCATAGTCTTATTTTACAAAGTGGTTTTGCAAAGATTTCGACACATAGCTTGTACACAAGTCGAGAACTTCTAAACTTAAATCTCTTTAAAAAAAAATTGTACTTCATTTCTTTCATTTGCTATCTAAGAACTTGAAGATGGATAAGCAAAGACGAGAGTTTACTCTCACTCTTTAGTGTAGCCTTTTGTAAATTATAATTGTACATATACATTTTATCTTGCTGATTTTTCCATCTTATTTTGCAGCGATTGTTTGAATTGTTTGCTAACTCTTGTGTGGCAGATTTTGAAGAGCAACTCCCCGCAACATCTAACAAGTGTTTGCAGGACCTTTAGCGAGTGTTGGGGGTTCAATTTCCAAGGATGTCGTGAACCATTTTGACACTTATTTTGGCCAAGTCGAGTTCACTAGAGGGTTGCCCATTTTTCTTTTTAAGCCGTGGGCATTTGGAGGAAACTCACACCTTGTTTCCCTTGCATAAGTTTTGTGAGATCTTGTCACTACTTTCTCAAGAAAGGAGGTCTAGTGTCCAAGTTTCAAACAATTATTGTGAGGACTCTCCTTGAAGTATAGTTGAGAACTTTGAAGGGCCCTCTTCTCATTGTAACATTAATAAAATATCTAACTTGTTTGTGGAAGCTTTGGATTTCTCCCATGGTATCCTATCTCCCCATTTAGAGGGAGGCTTCTCTTAGGTGGATTTATATTTGCATGGTTTAAGTTTTCATACTTCATTGACTTACATGCATGCTTTAATTGGGGATTAACACAACTTCACTATCACATTTCATTTAAAGTTTATTACAATTTCATTTGAGCTTTGCATTTTTTTTCTCATTGTTGCTTGGAGCTATAAGTTTACACTTTACTTTGGGCAATTCATCATTTACATGCAAGCATTTTATATTCTTAACAAACTTTGATTCGTTTCCATTTACCTTGGTAAATTGTTTCATGAGCACTTGAATACATGCTTCAATTTTATGCTACATTGTTATCTTGAATATTGGAGCAATTTAATGTCATTGTCTATTTGAAATAAATTTTACTTTCAAGCAAATTACTTGTATCATTTTAATTCATTCATCATTTACATGCAAGCATTTTATATTTTTAACAAACTTTGATTCGTTTCCATTTACCTTGGTAAATTGTTTCATGAGCACTTGAATACATGCTTCAATTTTATGCTACATTGTTATCTTGAATATTGGAGCAATTATTGTCATTGTCTATTTGAAACAAATTTTACTTTCAAGCAAATTACTTGTATCATTTTAATTCATTGATGAGACACATGCAACACACTCGTAAGCTAATTTTCTTCCTCTAATTGAAGTTATAATTGCAACTTATGTTGAACACTATTTCATTTTCAAGCATTGCAAATCAATCTCTTTGAAGCATTTGCATGTATCATTATTTTAATTTAGGGAATTAACACAATTTGCACTTCATCTAGGCATTTTAGTGTAGGAAGACCCCGAGCCTCATTAAAATTTTACCTCCAACATAAGTTGGTTGAAGTAGACATTTTAGGAATCCTTTACTCTTCTATTAACTCCTCGCTGTGAGATCTATATCATTGGGCGAGGATAAGGTTTGAGGATTGAAGAATTAAATTGTAATTTTGTTGTAGAGCTAATTAATAAAATTAACCAAGAGCCTTTCCATTACATTTACTTTATTTGTCTCTTGATGGTTTGAATTTTCATATGCAAAGTCTATTCCAAAAGCAAGTATTGTAATCATTTCAAACAAGTGTTTTCTTTTCATGTTTCAAGTCTAATTGTACACCAATGTCTTGGTTTAGCACTCACTTTCTTTTACATTTCCAAGTTAATTACTAATTTTTTGGTTTTGGCAAGATATGTTTCACATGTTTTGATTTATAAAGTTGATTATCTCAAAAGCATTTTGTATCTTACATATCTTGTGCTAACAATTCTTATTTACATTTTAGGGTTACTTTGTTTTCTCTTTTGAGAGCGTTGCATTTTAATTTGAACAAATATATCTTTAGATTGTTGAGCAAATTCCTTATAGGGCACTGGTTTTATGGTTTTTAATCATATTAATGATTGGCATTATTATTTCAAGTTGCTCACTTCATATTTGCCCATAAATCCTTAAAAGTAATCCATTTTCACTGTAATACTCTCCTAGAAACTCACATCTTTTAACTTAATTTTTCATTAGGGACCACCTCCCTTAGCTAACCTAGGAGATAGCTCAAAAGGAGAGAGTCAGAATTAGTGTGACAACCCCTTCTCTGAGTTCCTTGCCACCAACCACACCTTGTGGAGTTGAAGGCTTTTCTCACTGACTTGTAGGTAGGTGTAGGCGGCAGGGTCAACAGGGAGGATACTTATATTATCTCACCTTTACGGATGATTATTCTCGGAAGACCTGGATCTACTTCTTTAAAAAGAAGGATGAAGTGTTCATCTGGATCGGTCACTTCAAAGCCATGATCGAAAACCAATCCAAGAATAAAATCAAGATATTGAGGACTAATAATGGGACTGAGTACGAATCCAATGAATTCCGTGATTATTACAGAGAAGCTAGCATTAAAAGGGAGACCACAACACCATACACTCCCGAGCAAAAGAGTGTGGCTGAAAGGAAGAATTGTATTATTGTAGAAGTTGTTCGTGCCATGCTTCATGATCAAGGGCTTTCCAAGTTCCTATGTGCTGAAGCTGCAAATATCGTCATATATGTTCAAAACTGATGCCCTCATCAAGCATTGGACTGCAAGACTCCCGAAGAAATGTTCACTGGTAAGAAATTCGATGTCTCTCATTTTAGAATTTTTGATAGTCTCGTATATTTTCATGTGCTGAAAGAGAAAAGAAGCAAATTGGGTGCATCGGCGAAGAAATGAATCTTTACGGGTTACAATGAAAATTCTAAGGGTTATAGAATTTATGTGGTTGGTCAAAGGGAAGTTGAGATAAGTCGTGATGTCACCTTTGACGAAGACATGACCCTCAGCAAGATCAACAACCTTCCTATCCCAAGGAAGGACAAAGAAGCTGACACCAGAAAACAGGGTGCAAAAGAAGATGAAACGATGCCGAATGTTGATGAACCTATGGATCCTATTGATCCTCCTCCCCAAGAGCCCTCCTCCCCAAGAGCCCTCCTCCTCCAAGAGGAGACCCTCATGGCTTAGGGAGACTCTCCAAGATGTCGAGAGACATATTGCACCAAGGGGGACTTTCCGTGAGAGCAAGAAGCCGAACAGGTATCAAGAATACTTAACCGCCATGAGCACTATCATTCAAAATCAGCCTTCATCATTCAAAGAAGTCATGAGACAACAAGTATGGAAGGGTGCTATGAATGAAGAATACGAGTCAATTATGAAGAATGATGTCTGGGATGTGGTTCCTAGACCCCATGACAAATCAATTGTCACCTCTAAGTGTCTCTACAAAATCAAGCATGGAGCTGATGGAAGTGCAGAAAAGTTCAAGGCTCGATTTGTTGCTTGAGGCTCCTCTCAAAAGGAAGGTGTAGATTACAATGAGATTTTTCCACCTGTTGCCCAATACACCACCATCTGCTCGATCATAGCCCTTTTTGCCTTGCAAGGATGGAACCTACATCAAATGAATGTCAAAACTGCTTTCTTGCATATTTCAATCAAAGAGGAAGTCTAGGTGGAACAACCCGAGGGGTTTGAGGTTCATGACCGGGAATCTCATGTATGTAGGTTGAAGAAAACACTCTATGGATTGAAGCAAGCACCCCGGGCTTGGTATGATAGGATTGATAGCTATCTAATGAAGATGAGATTCACTAGAAGTGAAGCCAATCCGAACCTTTACTTTAAGGTTGAAAATGATAAACCTCTCATGCTGGTACTTTATGTGGACGGCCTCTTTCTGACATGTGCAAACCCTCTCATTCACAAATGTAAGAGGCAGTTGGCTTCTGAATTTGAGATGAAGGACCTAGGACTGATGCACTACTTCCTAGGGGTTCGAGGTCTGGAAAAAGCCAGGAGAAATTTTCCTATCTAAAGGAAAATATGTTGTGAAGATATTGGAAAGATTTGGGAGGGTGGACTGCAAGCCTATGACTACCCTAATGAAACTTAACTTCAAGAATTTATGTGGTAGTGTTGTTGGACCTGAATTTGGAAATGCTTCTAAGTATCATCAATTCCTAGGAGCACTGATGTTCTTGGTGAACTCCCATCTGGACATATGTTTTGCAGTTAACACATTAAGCCAATATATGGTTGAGCCTCATCATATCCATTGGATTGGCGCCAAGAATCTTCTGAGATATCTTCGGGGCACAATCACTCATGGACTGAGATACGCTACCGGAGATGTGAGGCTGCATGGTTATTCTGATGTTGATTGTGTTGGCAGTGTGGTAGATCGCAAGAGCACTTTTGGATATTGCTTTTCTTTGGGTTTTGCTTCGATATCCTGGATGAGCAGGAAGCAGAAATCGATTGCCTTGAGCACCGCTGAGGCCAAATACATAGTTGCTAGTATGGTCTCATGTGATCGCAAGAGCACTTTTGGATGTTGCTTTTCTTTGGGTTTTACTTCGATATCCTGGATGAGCAGGAAGCAGAAATCGGTTGCCTAGAGCACCGCTGAGGCCGAATACATAGTTGCTATTGGAAATAATACTGAGAGGGGGGGGTGAATCAATATTATCAGGTCAAATATTTCTTTTCTAAAACCAAATTGTATACGCTACTTCAATTAATTAAACCCGCGTATATACGCAACTATTCAGAAGGAAACCCGCGTATACAAAGTAAACTTTTAATTTACTTTAACTTTCTAATGATGATTGTTAATCTGTGATGCAGAATCAAATAACCAGTAACCAGAGATAGTAAAACAGAGCAGAAAGACAATCACACACAAGAACACAAGATATAAGGTGGAAACCCAATGTGGGTGAAAACCACCTGCTGCAATTCGTCTCTATCTTTCTTTAATTAGAAACTTTTGTTTACAATGTACTGGTGCAGTCCTTTACCAGTATGCAGGCTGCAACCTGCAAAGAGCTACAACTCTCTCTCGTTTTCCAGCTTCTCCTGGAAGGGAGCGACAACCCCCTTTAGCTCTTGCACTAGCCAGGATACTAGTACGTAGGTGCTGGCCTACAGAAGGCTACAACCTTCTTTTTCTTCCAGGGACCACGTTTCATAAATTTTCAAACTGGATCCATGAACATCAATCAATCATCAAGAATTTCTCTATCAACCAATCTCCTTTCCGCCAATTAGATTTGAATCAAGTAGATACTTCTCTGACAGTTGTACCCAAAACACAGTACCAGAAACCACATACCAGAAAACAGAACCCAGAACGCAGCAGTAATAAACAGAAGCAGCAAGATCTTAGTTTAAACCATATACGCTACTTTATCAGCTTGAAACATGCGTGCATATGCCTCTGTACATGGAACAACCTGCGTATACGCGTTCTGACTTCACTGAACCTGCGTGTATACGCGCCTTCGCTTCACTGAACCTGCATACAGATCTATAAGGGATAATTCACCTTTTCAAATATTCAATAACTAATTAACCCAGATTATCAGACTTATAGATCAAGCAAGCGCCACATCTAGCAAATCAAAATCATACAAAGATACTATCATTCAAGCTTAAAGATTATGACCCATGAATAGAACTTATCCTTCCTTTTGCACTAAGGTTCCTCCTTCATTCAGATCCAGATCACCCAAATACCAATATGCCAGCTCTTGCACTTTATCAGATCTTCAATAATAATTCAGATGATCATTTGCCACATGATCTCCTTCCTCTTTTATAGTCTGAGGCCTTCCTCAATACCATGGTCCAAAACCAAAACATTTTAATACCATGAACCCAAAACTAGGGATCAACACATCTGACGAGACACCATGGTCCAAAACATAGGTTCAACTCCCAAAAACTAACTACCATGGACCAAAAGTATGATCCCCAACATATACGCGCTTTTGTAATGTATAACCCGCGTGTAGACGCGTCTTCGTCTAGATGAACCTGCGTATATGTCTTTTTCTTCTTTCTGAGTGCCTGAACTGAGATCTGTTACCAAAGAGAGTTGCCATCAAGGACAACACCTGTGCCATAGTTCCAAACCTGTGCCATAATGCCAACAGTTGCTAGTATGGTCTCATGTGAAATTGTCTGTTTGAAGAAGCTCTTCAGTGAGTTGTTTGGACATGTGTTGGATACCACCGTAATCCTCTGCGACAACCAGAGTGGGATCTGATTATCAGAAAATCCCGCATTTCATGATCACTCCAAGCATATAGATATCAGGTACCACTTTATTTGGGATATGGTACAATGGGGAGCAATAAGGCTCCATCACATTGAGACCGATGAGCAAGTCATCGTTATTCTGACAAAGCCCCTGGGGAAGGTCAAGTTCTTAGCCTTCCAAGAAAGACTTGGAGTCGTGGAGAGACCCTCTTGTGAGGGCCCTGTATGATATGGACATTGAGCTCTGGGAGCTCTGAGGGGCTTGGGGTACTTCTTGGAGCGATGAGCAACCATAGGGTGAGTGGTTTAGCCTTCCCCTAGTGGTTTGTTGTGTATAGGGTGAGTGATTAAGCCTTTCCTTGTGATACCCCTGGCGACATGTAGGCAGGATGAGTGGTTCATCCTTCTCCTGCTGAGACATCCTACCCATGCAATCTGAGACTCATGGGAAGTACCTCTCATCTGGCCAATGAGTAGGGAAATAAGGATAGGGACCATAGTACTATCGATGGACGCATCGTGTACTACCATACTTCCTATGCTAGGATGGTTGATATTGATCTGGAATCAATTGGAACTGACTTCGGGTCAATAAGAGTGGTATGAAACAATCTCTTTTGATTGGCACTGACTTCAGGTTAGTAAGAATGGTATGAGACACTCTCTTTTATCTGGGACTAACTTTGGGTTAGTAGAGAATGGTATGATACATTCTCGATCACTTCTTCATAGTTCAGCAGAGCAGAGCAGTGTAGAGCAGTGCATTGGTGGCAAAGATAGTATCCACTGGCAGATGGAGTTCTCCCTCGCTGAGAGGGAGTGTTAAAATTGGCAACTAGGGCCAAACTCCACATGGGTCATCTTATTTATGACTGTTGATATTTTTCTTGGATTTCTCTCTCTAAGAGGTGTAGGATTGATCTAAAGATCATCCGATTCCAACATGTACAAATGAAGATATGAATTTATTTATATTATGGACAAATTGTCAAAGTCGGCCAGCAAGCAAAACAGGTATTCAAACCCCCAACTCATCCTCAACATTGCATATAAAAGGAGGAGACCTCAAGTCATTTTATCATCATCTCATCTCCTCATCTATCTCTCCTCTTGTGATTGGGTACGCAAATCTAGGCAATTGTCTCTCACACATGCAAAGGAAGGACGGGTTCTGTTGATTGCGTTGACCAGCGTTGACCGAGCTACAAGATTGTTGTTTGACTACGTTGACCTCTAGCATTGACCTGTTTTGACTGCAATTTGGGTGATGTATCTCTGTCCTAGCAGGCCGCTAATCTGGGCACTGAAATCAAGGCAACCTGAACTCATTTGACTAGCATTGACTTCCCTAGGGCTGGCTACAGTTTGACTTTTGTTGACCAACTTTTGACTGGACTTTTTCAGACTGTTTTCGGTTGATTGGGCTTGCTGCTGGAGGTTGAAGTTGACTGGATTTGACCAAGCTATTTGGAGGAAGAATTCTGCCTTGTTTGACCAGCGTTGACTTTTTTGGTCAGGGCTTCTTGCTACTATCATAAATTATCAGATTTGTAATTTGTACTATGTCTCTCTCTGTTGAACTATTGAAGAATATAAGAAGAATTGATCAAGGGTTTCCCCACATTGGAGTTTGTCCCTAGCTGGTGCCAAATCTTGTGTCATCTTGTCTTGGCTTGCTTGTCTTCTACTATTTATGTTTATGTTCTGTCTGCATTTTACTATCATGTTGATGTGATTGCTAATCTAAATATTGATATTGGGTTAATAAAGAAAATGAAGTAAAATTGCTCTAAAGCATAGAACATACCATTGTTGCCTAAAATTAACAAGATGATACAGAGACAGAGTGTTTTGGCAGGGTGTGTAGCACTAGAACACATTCCTTGCTAAGAGGGAGTGTTAGTTTTTGTAGCATCAGATGTGTTCTAGCCACGAAATTTGGTGGAGAGGCTAAAATACATGAGATCTCCAAAACCCATAAATCGTATCTAGAAATTCCACCTAGAAGTATCTCAATTAGATTAGTAGTCGTTTTTTAAATATTTCCTAAGTGGAAACTTAGGGAATATGGTTAATTAATCAGTATTAATTGGGATCAGGTGAGAATCATCTAGAAATTCACACGGATCAATATAGAACTGATCTAAGCCATCAATTAAGATTTAATCATGGTCGTTAGAGTCCCAAAAGGAAGATATAAGAAAGGACCGAGGTGGTGATGGAGAACACACCAGTGCAATACTCAGTTGCCTAGGCAGTTCGATTTTCTTAGTGGTAGAGATTCAGCAGAGAAGATAGAGCCAAAGGGTGAGTAGCAGGTGATAGAGTAGGTTAGCAGCATTCCAGGAGGAACTATTCCAGTCCCGGGAAGAGACAGTGAGAGGAAGACCGAAATCCCCAAAGATTCTGCGCAAGCACCATGCAGAGGGTGACACAAAAGGTTCAGTGTGTGGCTAGGAAGGCAATTTCGGTGGCAGAAAATAGTTGTGGGGTGAGAGAAAATTCTCACAATAATTTTGCCAGTATTTTCCTTAGATTAGATTGCCAGTAGAGCATCTAAATTATTGTACTCAGAAATTTTGTTGAAGAATAATAATAAAACCCTCATTTGCTGCACTGGTTTTCCCACATTGGGTTTTTCCAGGGACAATTGTCCAAAAATAACCGTGTCAAAATTCTTATGTGTGTGCTAAAATTTCTCAGTTTCCAGTATTTTTATTTTCCGCAGTACTTTTATGGTGAAAATTGCAGTTATGATTTTATTCATTGTTTGCCATAGCAAATAAACTGCATAATTTAATTTACAATTAGGAGAATAATTTCCAGTTGTTGCAATAGATGGAATTTTCACAATTCCTTGATCTTCGGTACCTCTCTTCAAGTAACACTCCTCAAACTCTAGGTCTAGGTATCCTCTTAGCCCTTCTAAGAGAGCCATCAATCTTGCTTTTATAGCATGTAAGCCCATTACTTTAGCCTCTCTTGTGAATAGGCTTTAGGAATCACCCCATATCCTATCATTGATTCATCTATTCTTTTGATTCCTCTCATACCGAGACTCCTCCCATCGGTGAAAGTCTGTAAAGAGCAGGGAGCTTTTAGTTGAGGCTTCTCATATGTTCTAACCAAGCCTACATATTAATGACAAGCTAAGTAACTGGATTCGTCCTATAGGCCCCACGAATCTGAATCCATCATGTCCGACACGATTCTCTCGAAATTCGTGTCCAAAAAACATGACACGTGTCCTTTTTTGCCATGTCGAATCTGACTGCGTGTCACGATTTTGGCAGCGTGTCACGATTTTGGGAATCGTGTCATGTTTTCCAGGACTCGCTAGGCAAAAAAAGTGACCTGCGCAGATATGAAAAGGGCATATTTGCTCATTACAGCAACGCATATTTTCATTTGGCAAGTGTTTTGTAAGCTGTTGGCAAGTGGAGAAGGGTTTGCAACAAGGAGTTAAAAGGAGTACAGCATTCAGCAAGGAGATTCAACCACCAGGTAAGTGCATTTCACCTCCATTTTTTTGCATTTCTTACAGCAGTTTGTATATGATTTTTTGTTTACAAATTTGTACATGCTTTGCTCATTTCTTTTATAGTATTCATGGCTCAATCAAAGGCAGCAGTTAGAAGGCAAAAGAAGGGCAAGAATGTCATGGGTGGAGATGCCCCTCCTCCCCCAATATCATCAGAGTCTGCGGCAAGTAATGTTGAGGGAAGAGGAGGACCTAAAGACAATGATAAATATCCATTGTGGAAATATGTCACAAGAGAGGATGGGCCAAACACCAAGGAAAAGGGAGGAGGCAATGTGCAATGGAAATGCAACTTTTGTCACATTTCTTTCAAAAGCACATATTACCGTGTGAAATCACATTTGTTGGCTTTACCTGGTTGTGGGATTGGAGCTTGTAAAGTTGTTTCTTTACAAAAGATAAAAGAATTGGAAAGGGAGGCCAATGTTGGTATGAAACATGTGGCTTCAAAATATAAAAAAAAACCCAAGAATGAAGACCCCCTTCCATTTTTGAGGAAAGCCACCACCAAATTTCCATTTAAGAATTCTACTTCTACTAGGGGACAAGCATCAAAAAGAAGAGCACTTGGTCCAATGGACAAGATTTTCCAAAAAGAGAGATGGGAAGAGCTTGATCTCACCATTGCCTTCTTCTTCTATCAAAACTTCATATCATTTAATGTTG
>APFE030529444.1:64895-78445 GCA_000404065.3 Pinus taeda
GAGGGGTCAACCTCCACACCAGCAGATGCAGAGGCGACTATGGATACAGGGGAGGAGGAGGATGCAGAGGAGAGCAGTGGGGACCATGATAATGAGAACAGTGATGCTGATTCTGATGTTGATTGATCCCTTGAGGCTTGTATACCTGTAGTTGTTTTATATTATTTTTTTTTTTTTCCATTGGCATTGCACCAGCACTACCTATGTAACACATTTTGATTTGATGACTTAATGAGAAAACTACAGTTGTCAGTGTGTTTATCTTACTATCTTGTAGTTGTAAGTTGTCTTTTAGTTATGAATTATGAATCATGATTTAATAGATTTATTATTTATGTGACCAGTGCCACTAACATATATTTGAATTTTGTATGTACTATGCATGCTAATAGCTATAGATGAAGATCTATGTTTCAAATCAATAAATTTGTATCATTAATTAAAATTTGTGTAAGAAATATCTAATTTTTAATATATATATATATAATAATATATATATATATTTAAAATAATATATAACGAATCCTACGTGTCTTGTTCTGGGGGGTCAACGTGTCCGAATCCGACACCACGAATCCCGAATCCCCGTGTCAGGTGACTTAGATGACAAGCTCGAATCCATGAGGTGTAAAATCAAAAACATGAGCTTGGATATGCGGCCACGATAGTCCGTGTATTGGATTATTTCTCTGGGGTTTCAGATGGCTGTTTTAAGAAGAGTGAATATCATTTTGAGAAAAAATTATTTGTCTTTCGCTGAAATCACTCTCGGGTCTATGGAGATCAGAAATATTATTGTGGCCAGGAAGAGTATTTTTGGATTGTTGTTCCATCTGAAGGTTATGTCATTGCTTGCTGAAGGTCTTGGTAGTTTCGTCTTGTTTTATTTTGCAGGAGGGCTTCCAAATCATTGGGATTTCCTTTTTGTTTTTTTATTTTTGGGGCATGGTTTTTATGGATCTAATGCAAAAAAATTTGGATGCGTGGCACGTTGACCATATTGAATGAGAGGCCTTTTTAAAACTTTCATAAGCTGGACTACATTGATCAAGGGTTTTCATTTGTGGTCTATTCAAAGGTTTCGTCTTCATTTTACAGCTCCTGGAATCCTCTACGATTTGGTGGATCAACTCCAGTGGAACCATGGTTGCACATCTGTGATAATTGTATACCAATTATCTCTGGGATCACAATTCTGCATGAAGATTCATTTAGATTGTATTGCAGAAATTTGAAGCCCTCATTTGCGCAAATGTAGTGACTATATGCATATATTTTATGGTGGATTTCTCTAAAATTATATATGCAGAAGAACATACATTAAGACATTCAATCTCAGTGCTTCTTGCAATCAAGACAGTCTATTGTTGGATTGATTTCCTCAGACAGATCCTTGAGTCGAGCAATTGAATCCTGGCAAAACTGCATTATGTTTTATACTAGCATGTGACTGTGGATGCATTCTACAGAACTTGCTAATCACTAATTAAATTTTGTGGGGTGAGAACATGAGAGATATATTATTCTGACCTATGACCAATCCATTGTGACATATTTGCATCATGTACAAGTATTCCTAATGATTGAAGTTAACAAATACGGCAAGTCTTTTCTGCTATATCTTACAGACCCATTGGTGTTATCTCAGTGGCCTCCTTTTTGTGATAAGCTTGGTGAAGGATTTGAACCCCGAACAAAGCATGAGATTAACTCTGCAGTGTTGGCAAGACTACAAGATACTTTGCAGAAGTTTGATATTATGAAACACAATTATACCTATCTACAAACAGTCACCAGCAAGGGTCAGATTGTTGTTGTGGACACATTCTTGGAAACCATCATGTTCAGATACAACCTATAGGCATTATTGCTAGGGTAGCAACAAGCAATACAATATTGTTCATGCATAAGATAACTAAAGTCTCTGCATCAAATACACTGATTTAGTTGAAGATTGTCATGATCTATCTAAACCTTGAAGTCTGAGAACCTGTGAAGAATTGAATTGATGTGTGTGACGTAACAATGTTCTTGATGACATTGACATCAGTAATTTCAATATAGAAATGACCTTCAGATGACATTTTGTGTGAATCTTGCACAACATTGATCTTCAATGAAAGGATGACTGTAACCTCTTGTGGCAGCACATTTGAAATGAACAAATGGCAATGACAGTGACCAGAGATCTTCATATGACAGTCGTTGAAAACATCTATATGACAATAATATATGCGACTGTGTTTTGAAGTCCTTTAGATGTGCAGAGATTGTGATTGAGGTAAGGAAGAGCCAAGTTGAAGTGATGAGCAGCAAGGTTCAGAATTGAAGAGCACATATTTCAAAGTGAAGTGGAGCAGCTCCTGATGACTGCAATAGCCCTAGATATGTGATAGGGACAACATCCCTTCCTGACAATAATGATGACAATATTTTTATGACAGCAGCACTGGAAGTAACAATAGTGGCAAAGGATAGTTGAAGTTGTATTAGTGGTATAACAGTAGATTCAGTGGTAACAGTAGTACTGTTGATAGCAGTAGAAGTAACTCAGTGATGATGTTTGACCGTGACCCTAATTGCAGCAATGATCTTGTACAAGTTGTGACAAGTATAGCAGTGAGAGTTCTTATGTTCCTATTGACAATCATGTTGCAGGATTGCAAGGACCTTAACTTGAAGTTTGTCTACAATAGACAACTAATGACAATGACCTTATGATCTTATGGTTGGTTGACTATGTTCTTTACATTGACTCCTCTACATGACAATCCAAGATGTGATGACAGGGATGTTGTATGAAAGTGTCTGACTGATGTATGATACAAAGATGATCCAATCCTTGACATATGATGTATCGTAATGGACTGATGGTAACAAAACCGTAAGTGGCAGTGACCTAGTAGTATTCTTGATGATCTGTTACAACAATTGCAGTATTGGTGACATTGTTTTGTGAAGCATAGAAGGGGGCAGTATGTTGAGCAGGAAGAATGCCAGCAGTGGACAGTTAGAGTAATGATAGTTGGAGTGGACCTCAGTAGCAGAAGTAGCATCATCAGTGGATAGTCGTGGCAATGATCTGCAGTAATGAACAACAGTAGCAGAGGTGACAGCGGAGAGAAGCAGTTGTCTGTGGCAGTGTGGCAGCAGCAGAAGCAGTGGGAGTTGCAGCGGCAACAGTCTATTGTACTTCAGCCATTTTCCCTGGTACAGGATCCCAACCCCTTCAGGGAGCATTTGCTTCCTTCCAGATTGCTTGAAAACATCTTGGAAGTCTTACACTTCCTTCCAGGTCTACCTGGTAAATTATTGAATGTACATTCATACGCAACAGAACTTTGATTAAAGCCAGATACTTGTGCACTGTCTACTTGATGTGGTGATTTTTATGTTTATGTTTTCTACTCTGAATATTTTGAAGATTAAGTACAAAAAGAGAAGAAATACTGATTCATCCCCTTCTCAGTGTTTCCAACAGATAGATCTTGCATTCATCTTGCATTTTCTTCCAATTGATTATTGTAATTGGAAATTGTGGGCTCATTAATTACATGCAAGTTTTACTTTGTCTCTTGAATATCATATTTGAAGCATCTTTACTTGTAAGTTTTATCTCAAGTCCTATCGTTCATAATTTCAATCGCTTGATCCATTGTACTAACCTTGTCTTGCAGCATTGCTTATCTTGTAACTTGATATATCCTTTGTTGTTATGCAAGTATCTTAATTTATATGAGCATTGTTATTAAGGCACTGGTCTCTCACTTTTTTTTCTCTCATCAAGTATAATATAGATTTAATTTGATCTATCTTCTAAAATTCACATTGCTCAATAACAATCTTACTAGCTAATTAATCTTAAATCAAGTTATCTAAAGAGGTAATTGTCTTGTCTTGGATCTCCTAGACTTCTTGTTTCCAACAAATTTTCCATTTAGTTTCATCCTTAGGAACTATGCCCCTTAGCTTGCCTAGGAGAGAGCTTAAACAAAATGAGTAGGGAATAGGTGACAGTCCCTAGCATTGCACCATAAAGACTATATCTTGTGAGGTTTGAATCTTTTCCCACACTTAGGTGTACATCTTAAGCGAAAACATGCCATCGAAAATCGTGTTTTTGTTGTGGTTGTCTATATGTCAACTACTTAGAAGTCATCTATAAAGCATTTCTTCCTGCAAGTACTTGTGATTATAATGTGTAACGCGTGCTCTTACAAAGCACAATTATATTTAGCTTGCAGCATTATAATTTATAATGCTTGCAATGTATTAATGTTTCCTTGACCATATTTGATATGGAGAAATCAGCATGAATATATGCTTGAGATTGGATGCCGTAAAGTCAATATCTTTCTGAGGTATGTAATATATTACTTGCTGATGTATTTACTACAAGGGTCTCACTGGGTGTTCATTCTCGTGTTCATTCTCTTGGCAGATTCAACTTTTATAATTGTTATGCCTATGCTTCACATACCATATACAAGTGCTAGAGTGTGCTGAATATGTCTTCCAAATTTGCATGCCTGCTGGTTGCAAATATAGGATATTTAAGTCATGGACCCAAGCAAGAAGCAATAAACTAAAAGTCATAGACACAGATAGGGGATATCTAACAACCAAAATATGCACTTGTCTGTAACAAACTCACCTGGCACATTGATGCTGGAGGTGAAGGAGAAACTCTGGGCATACCTTGAAAGTAGTGATGAGACGAGGCTGGCTGCTACTAAGAACACCAACTTCTGAGGACCAAGTGTCACCATTGCAGCAAGCATAGTGCCCAAGAATACCTCCAATTAAACAAGTCACCAAAGGAGCCTTTTCTGAATCCAAACAGCTGTCATTCCAGTCTGTCAAAAATGCAACTCCTAATGCTAATGTTGTGGCAAGTGAACTATTAATTAACACCTGTAACCTGAACAGCAAAGAAAATTAATTAAAGAACACCATATAACATTTATATCAATGGAATAATTTGATCTATTTACTAAAAAATAATCCCAATCTCCCATACACCTCACATATTTTACACTGGTTTTTACCAACTAGACATCACGACTTTCTATTTCCCATTTGAGACTCGTACCCTCACAAAAATGTACATGAGTCGAAAAGCCATTGATGCACCCTGATCCCATGCATCCATGAACCAGGACGCTAATGAACTATGCAGGGTCCATTTACGCTGTTCCTTTTGTCAAAATTAAAATGGACTAATAAACATCCTTAAGCACCAATTGACATTTGTAACCAAATCAGATACCCCAATTATAGATACGACTAACTGTTTATGCAACTCAGGGAGGACAGGGGTATCTTTCCAGTCTGTTTACCAAACACACCTTAATATAGCTTGGAATATATCTGAGCCATGGAATGTTTAGGCTCAATAACAACCACACTCATTAAAATTCCTACCTAAAATTGAATAGTATTAAACTTATTAGAAACGAAAGTAAAATGTCCAAATCAATTAACACTTTTCCAATCTTCAACCTTCAAGTGTTGTGCATATAATTGACTATAGGAGGCATTTAACTCCAAACAGTTGCATTAGGATTATTTGAACAACAATCAAGGATGGGATTTGGTTGCATGATCACCTCAGACTTCCTTGAAATATAAGAGACAGCTTTGGTTACTTCCTTCAGAATCTTCTGCAGCAAACTGTTGGTGAAGAAAGATTTATATATGTGGGGTAATTTGTGGGACATGAGCATGTTGAATGGTGTTTTCATTGATGTCAACAATTGTTAATGAACGCTCTTATATTTGTCTGGATTACATCAAGTTGGAAGATCCATTGAAGAATGGCTAGAATGTAATATTACTAATGGAAATATTAAGTGAAATATCAAAAACATGCACTAGCTACAGCTCATCAAATAAATATAAATTTCTGGAAATGTATCACAACAGGCACAAGTTAAAACCCCATATTGCAGCAACAAAATTCTAAGACTTGAATTAATAGTGAGCTGATATTTGATTACAACAGGTGGTGGAAAATGTGCACCTAGGCTTGCTGTAAAAGCAAGCAAATACCGAGGTTAAAGTAGCTGGAATTTTCCCACGAAATTTTCTCAGTAAGGCTGTATGCTGCACCCAGTAATTTCTGCCCTGCCGTTGCTGAAAATCGGAGTTGGGCTCAAAACACCTCCAAAAATTCTGCCAAATTAGGAAGGTGCTTCTGAAGACAAGCTCAACAAAACCCATAGAGGAATTGGCTAATTCCGACCTCCCGAAATTACCCAATTTTGTGCCACGCCCTCCACAGTCCAGAAACTGCGTCCCACCCAAGTCCTCTACCACTAAAAGTGCCTAATCTCTCCACTATCTGCTGTAAAGATGCTCCAAAAATTATGCCTGGAAGATATGAGGAGTTTCCATTCCAAAAACCTGCACAAGAGGGCTGACCCAAGCTCCACGAAAGTTTGCCCAGTCACCCCAGCGCAGGCCTAGAAAGAGCAATTTCGCCCTCCACCCCTCCCCCCCCCCCAAACTAAAATTCCTTCAACCCGGGAATTCCTACTGCAGCACTAATGATATTTCTTCTACTTGTTAGATTTACATGAACAAGTTATTTGCAGTTTCTTATGGCAAACATCGAAATACATACACTACAGCCTACACCAATTAAACAAAATGCCAAAACAAGAAACTGAACAATAGAGAAAGATACACACAAATGACACAGTTGTTTTTGGACAAATGTCCCCGCAAATGCCAAAAACCCAATTTGGGAAAACTAGTGCAACAGCTCTGAGGGTTTTATTATTATGCAGTAGTAAAATCTGAATACATCTCTGGAAGCCTTCTCGGCAATCCAGTTACAGAGAATAATCCTGACAGAGAGATTTGTGAGATTACCTCACACTATCACTGGGAATCCTCGCTGATCCATCCCCAAAAAGATTGCCCCCGACTTTCCCAGCTGCCTCTGCGCAATTTCTGCATCAGCCCAGCGTCAAGCTTACTGGTGACAGCGTCAATCCTTTGGCTAGTCGAATTGCTGCCAAGGTGATTTGATTTCTGCCTCCCAATCTTACACCCCGGCTCCCGACTTCTGAAACTTGAATCCCTCTACAAATTTCAGACTCCCTCTTGGCTTCTGCACTGCCTCTACGTGGCTCTGCATCAGCCCCTCTAGCTCAACACTACCACTACTAGATCTCCTTCTGCCTTCTCTGCTGAGTATCCTCCGATCGAGAAAGATTTCCCTTCGGATACTATCCCTGCCCCTCACTGCAAAAGTTCACTTCGAATTTCTCTTCCGGCAACTGCTCTGCTTCAGAAATTCGATCTTCTGAACTCTCTCAGCGTGTCTTCCAAATGACCCTCAAGCCTCCTTAAATAATCTCCTCGTTGACATTCAACGGCCCAGATAAGAAGCTAATCAATCGCTAAGATCATTTCTGTTTGATCCTCGTCTTCTTCTAGAAGTTACACCCACAGTTAGATTAATACCCATTAATTATTTTATTTTCCTAGGTCTAGACTTAGGGACCTATTAAAAATAATTAATTATTTTAATAAAACTATTTTTGGGTGGAATTTCCCAAAACACTTTCTAGGTTCTTTGGAATACATGTGCCTAAGCCTCCCTACAAAATTTGAGACTTAGAGCACATCTGATGCTACTAGAAATCAACACCCCTAAGCAACAATTTCCAACTTCAAAACTCCCCACAAATGCTGGACTTCCCTTGAAGAAATGGCCCCCAATTTCTCTCGCTAAAACACCTTTAGGGACTCGCTCTACTAAGTGAAATGATTTGCCCTTTGCGTCCTCTCTAGAGTATGACCTAGCTAAAGAGATTAGTTGGAAGAGCCACGATCTTCCCCTCAATCCTTCCACTAAATTTTGTGATGCCTCCATAGGGTGGCACTCAAGGTCCACCGAAGAAAAGGGTGAGTCTTCTCCCTGGAAAACTCGTGTGTTGAACAACACTTGTAACCTAGCTGAACAACATGAGAAACAAAGGTAAATGATAAGATGTCAAGGATCTAGTAGTTGCTACACCCCTCTTATTTATACTGGTTGCCTTCCTTCCTCATGTGGTCCCTCCACCCAAATATTTCGATTGTCCTTAGCCAATTTGAGTTTCCTTCCAAGGGGGTGTGTATTTCATGTGGGTGTGGCCCCCACATTCCACCAACTGAAGTATTTCGACCCACTTCTCCTAAGTTGGTGGCCAAAATTGCGCTAGCTACAAAATTGCAAAAATGATAACTCTCCCTTTGGCGAAATTTATTGAGAAGGGGCATTACAGACCTCCCCTCCCAATTGTTGCTTGTCCTCAAGAAACTGCAATGTTGGATGTTGCAAGATCTGCTCACTCTCCCACATAACATTCTCAACCGGCAAATCCTTCCATCTAACCAAGTACTCCCGAATGACCCTACTCCTCAGCTTCCTCTCCCATGTTTCCAGGATGGCTTTTGGTGTCAGTACCAGTTGCCCCTCATCATCCAAAGGAGGTAGTTCAGTGGTTGTTGTAACCTAATGTCCCAAGGCCCTTTTTAGGCATGAGACATGAAATACATTATAATTTCGGCTCTCTGGGGGTAACTCCAGCGCATATGTTATCTCCCCAACTCTCTTGACTACCTTGTAAGGCCCATAGAAGCAGAGTTTGAGCTTCTCGACCCCCTTTTGCTTCAATAACGACTGTCGGTAGGGCCGAAGAAGTAAGTACACCATTTCCCCCACCTCAAAACTGCCTCTCCACCCTGCGTCTGTCAGCATACAATTTATGTTGGTTTTGTGCCACCTGCAAGTTGTCCTTGAGATATCTTAGCTCTCTTGGACCCAGTCCTTTGCCCCAGGGGCCCTGCTATTTGCAAAATTCATGTCAGAAAAAGAAAGTGCATCATAGCCATAAAGTGCTCAGAAAGGAGACATACCAATCGACATGTGGTAAGTAGTGTTGTAGCAGAATTCTCCCAGGTCAAGCCACTTCACTCATGATCTTTGTTGCCCAGTCACATAGTTACGCAAGTACCCCTCCAACCACTTGTTCACAATCTCGGTCTACCCCTCCGTCTAAGGGTGATAACTAGTGTTGGGAGTAAGTTCCATCCCCACCAGTCTAAACAACTCCTGCCAGAAAGCCCCCATAAACCTGTTGTCTTGGTCGTTGGCTATGGTCTTTGGGATACCATGCAGTCGAAAAACCTCTCTGAAGAACATCTTGGCTACTTGAGAGGCAGAAGACCTCAAAGGGATGGCGAAGAAGTGAGAAAAATTGGTCAGTTTGTCCACCACAATGTAAACACAATCTTGTCCCTGTACAACTAGAAGTCATGTCATGAAATCCATGGATACACTATCCCATTTCCGCTCTGGGATAGGGAGTGGTTGAAGTAGTCCTATTGGATGTGGTAGCTCCCCCTTATTCCTATGGCAGACTACACACTACCACACGTGTGTCAATACATCTCCCTTGAGTCCCCTCCATGAAAAAGTTCCCTGATGGCACGATATGTCTTGAGGAACCCCAGGTGCCCTGCTAGGGGGAGTCGTGAGCTACCTACATAATCTTCTCCTTGAGCTAAGATCCGGGTACTAAGTAGATCATGTCCTTATAATATATCACATCATCCATCACTCTGAACCTGTCATCCCCATATGTGCCATCCAATATCTCACAAGCTTGCCTATCCTTCGAACACTCAACCAAGAGTTGAGCCAGCCTATCCTTGGAATACTCAACCAAGAGTTGAGCCTTCCAATCATGAGTGACATCCATCAGAGATAATATCGCAGGCTTCCAAGAAAGGCCATCTGCTACTATGTTCTTCATGCCTTTGACAGACTCAATCTCAAAGTCATAGGCCTGGATCTTACTCACCCACTTATATTGTCACTCCTGCAACATTTGTTGCTCTAAGAAAAACTGAAGACTATTGTGGTCACTCTTCACCTTGAACCAGTGGCCCACCAAATACTCTACCTGAACTTGGCTAGCACATGCATCACGGCCAGCATCTCTTTATCATAAATAGAGTACAATCACTCATGGGGCAGTAGTTTCCTACTCCCAAATGCAATAGGGTGGCCCCACTATGTCAACATGGCCCCAACCCCTTCACCAAAGGCATCACACTCCAACACGAACGACCGTGTGAAATCTAGCAAAGCCAAAACAGGACAACTCCTCATGACCTTCGTAAGGTGCTCAAATGCCACCTGTGCTACCTACGTCCACTCAAAGGTCCCCCCCTTCCTCAAGTTCGTGAGGGGTGCACCACGCTGTCAAAATCCTCTCACGAATCTCCTGTAGTACGTGCAAATGCCTAGGAATCCCCTCAACTCTGTCACATTCCTGAGTGTTGGCCAATCCAAAATGGCCCTGATCTTCTCCTGGTGTACCTTCACTCTATCCTCCCCTATCACGTGCCCAAGGTACAACATCTTCGTAAGAACAAACTCACATTTAGACATCTTTGCATACAATTGTTGCTCCTCAAGTATGTGAAGCACTTCCTTTAGGTGCTGAAGGCGCTCCTCCCAAGTCCGGCTATAGATAAGAATGTCGTCAAAAAAGACAAGGACAAAGCACCACAACTGCCCACGAAATATGTGGTTCATACAAGACTGAAATGTGGTCGAAGCATTGGTTAGCCCGAAGGGCATCACCAAAAACTCGAAGTGTCCATAGTGGTAGCAAAAGGCAGCCTTGGCGATGTCATGCTTCCTCCCCCGAATCTAGTGATACCCCGAGCACAGATCTATCTTAGAGAAGTATCTTGGTCCCCTAATCTCATCCATCAGCTCATCAGTGTGCAAGATGGGGTACCTATTCTTTAATGTCTTCTTGTTGAGAGCTTTGTAGTCGATGCACATGCAAAGAGTCCCATGCTTTTTCTTCACCAATACCACGGAAAAAGCAAAGGGACTCTAATTAGGCTTGATGTGCCCCAACCTGAGCAACTCCTGTATCGCCCTCTCGATCTCGTCCTGATAGGCTTTGAGTTTCCCATAAGGGGTAGTGATGACTGCGTGCACCCCCTCCTCCAGCTGAATAGTGTGCTCAAACCCTCTGCCTGGTGGTCCGCTTGGAGGAATCTCCCTAAAAACCCCCTGGTGTCTCTCCAACAAGGCCAGTATGTCTGGATACACAGGTCATGTTGGAGCCCCCGTCTCTGAAATCCTAAGCTCTATTGCCCACTGTATGTCCCCATGTCGCAGATCTGCCTCCATCCGATGAGCGGAAACTGCCTGGGATGGATAAGAGTGCATCCCTCTCAACACTACTAGCTTCCCATTCAGGCCTGTAAACTCCAGTCAGTGGTGACCCTCCACAACAAGTACAACCACTGGACACCCATCACCACGTTGGTGTTTGGAACATCAACCACAAAGAAATGGTCAGTGATGAAGTAGTTCCCCATCGTCAAAGTCAAGCTGGGAACATACTTCCTGCACTGCATCGTCCAGTCTCTTAGCACCAACACCAAGAACCGCTCAAATGTCTTTGTGTGGATGCCCCTCTGCTCCACCATTTGGGCATCAATATGGTTATTAGTGGCCCCACTGCACTGACACTCGCTGCCCCTGCACAGTCCCTCTGAACTTGAGTATCAAGTACTTTGAAACTCCCGAAGTGAAGCGAGAACTCCCCCTGATGGAGCAAACAATCCTCCTCTATGGGATGGTGGTGGTGGTGCTCCCCCTAATCATTGTGCCCCCTCATTTCCCTGATCTGCACCTAGCTCAACCTCCTCATCTGGCTCACTGTTTGAATACACCTCAATGTAATGGGCCTTGCCCTTGGTGCATTTGTGCCCAGGTGCCCAAGGCTCCTGGCATATGAAGCATAGCTTCCTCCTCCTGAGGTCCCTCCTGGTCTCCTTGTCCAACTGGCCACGTCCTCCATCCCTCTGAGGTGGTCGAATGTCCCTGTTCCCCTACGGGGCAGTGGATCTTGTGGGAACTAAGGCCCGAGTCCTAGGCACTATATCAATCATGTCTCGGGTCCTAGAGATAGTGTCCATCAAGGATGTGGGCTTATAAGACCTCACCCAACCACGTAATGGCTCAGCAAGCCCCTCCACAAACAACATAATCAACCGGGCCTCTAAAATGTCAGTCACCATCACGGCCAGCCTCTGAAACTCGGAAATATATGCCTCTGTGCTACCAGTCTACCTCAAGTGGGTCAATTCCCTGAAGTGTAGCTCAGGGTCCTTCCTCTCAAACCTCTCAATTACTCTCCAGGTAAACTCTGTGTAAGAAGTGATGTGGATATGCCCAATGTAATCAGCCCATGGTACCACCAGACCTATGCATCACCCTCCAAGTGTAGAGTAGCAAACCGGATAGCATCTATCTCACGCAGGGGTTCAGGGGAAAGTATGTGTCTAGCTTTTGAACCCATGCCCTAGCGTAACTCATAGTCGACCCATCAAAGTTGGGGAATGTAACTTCCCCCCTATCTTTTGTACCTCCTGGTTAGATTGCCCCCCTCTATAGTGCGCTCCAACCCTAGTGGTATGCCTCTCCTTGAGGTGTATGTACTCCTCAAAGGACATCACCCTCTTAATCCTAGCATCCAACCCCTCGTACTCATCAATGCCTGATGCAACTGAGTGGAATAATCCCACAACTGGGCCTAGCTCCCTCTCGAGCTCTAGCTCATCCACAAAATGAGGCATTGTGGGTGTTATGTAAAAATTAGTTAGATTAGGTTATTATTAAATATTAGTTAAATTAGATGAAAGGGCACGATCATAAGATCATGCCCTTTCCCCAAAGGGTGTTCCTGGCGGTATATAAGCCAGGCTCCCGCAATTGTAATCTCTTCATCTGTAATTTTCATATCTTTTAATAAAATATTTATATATATTTATTCTGCGTTCTAGCATTTTCTGTTCCATTGGTATCAGAGCAGTCGATCCTCTGCCTACAATCTCTGTTTGCGTTCCAGTGTCTTATCCATCATCCTCGTTGTTTCATCGCATACATATCCACCGGTCCACTGTAATCATCTAAATCCCCAAACCACCTGTGTGTTGTGTTGCTGTTCTTCTGCCGCATCCCATCTTGTGACCCTGCATCTCCCAATCTCGATTCTGTTTCCGGCTATCCTTGCCACCATCTGCACCCCATTCATTATCCATCGTTCTGTTGTTCCATCGACATACCCTAACTTCCACACTAACTTCCATCATCTACCATCCCCGCTACACAAGTCGTCGCTACCCGCTTTGTTGTGCCTTCCACCTGATAGCATTCCCTCGTGCTTCGAGCCGCTGGTTATTCATCCGTCCGCTGCCACAGACTTCCACAGTCGACGTGCTGCCAGCATGCTATTACGGTGATAGTCAATACAATTTTTTGAATAAATCAAAAAGGTTCCTTCCGTTAAAACGTCGTGTTGTTCAGAGTTAAACAAGATATATAACATAATTATAGCGGGTCGATAAGTTCAGGACAGTGAGGAAAACACGTGACTGTCCATACATCATGTTATAATTATAACGTAATTCGATTATATATATATCATATTTAATTTATATATATTATATATAATTTAATT
>APFE030529448.1:3199-21962 GCA_000404065.3 Pinus taeda
AAACTTCCTAGGGTATACATCTAGCTGAAACAAAGAGCTCTGAACAATCATGCTCCACACTCAACAAAACATTATTTTTGGAGGTTGACCAAAGAAAATGTAGACTAGAAGACAAACTTGTATACTAATAGCCAAGGACTAGCTCGATTGAATTTACATAACATAGCATTAGGAGAACACACCCTTCTTTTTTTTACTATTAGACAGAATCCATATGGCACCAAATCCTACCTAGGAGCTCTGGCTACCTTCTTGTCAGGTACTTGTTAAACACCCTATTATTTCGGAGGACATGCAAAAAATAAAAGCTCACATGGGTTAACCACCAGACGGGTATGCAGAAATGAGATGTTAAACCAATTGATTTTCAAAGGAGAATTATGTAATGACTATCAATTAGTAAAATGTTGCATCAAGGATGACATGACAGGTTGCTAGAGGAAGGCCACAAAACTAATGGCAAAAATAAGATTGATCATGTTAGGAATGCACCAATGATTATACCATGTTAAACACACATGGAATGTGGACAACCGAATAGGATAAAGCGTGAATTCATTTACTATTAATAATTATACAGATTTAATACATTGATGTGATTTTTGGATTCATATTTCAACGTCTCTTGGACTCCCTTTGACTTTTCAACTCCCACACCTTAACCCTTAGCAGATTAGGTGTCCAACAATGCTGAAACTACTTCTAGAAAACCTTGTGTATGAACATAATGGTGTTGACTTGGATGTTTGACCAAATGGATTCTCAATTTGATCGATCTCTTGAGTTGGCACAATAGGTGGATGAGCATGTCCTTGACATTTGATAACTTCCCATATCCTTTGTTCGCCTTGAAAGTTTCAGCATCATGTCTCACCATTGACTGAGCTACAAAAAATTCAGTTAGCTACGGAAATGTTACAATTCAGTAGACAAACAAATATTTTAATGAATTTCATAAATAAAATCTAGATTATGTGCATTAAATTATTTGATACCTTTAGTTGTAGCTAAAATGGAATTGATGACCTTATAACCTGTAAATATATACTAAAATATATATGGAATGGGTGAAAATAAGGCAAAAGGATGTCAAAATTGAGGACAATTCGAGAGTCCAACATTCCCGCACACTAAAGATGTTGAATGTCCTCATGCACAAAACTCAAAATTGAAGAAATTTTCTCACTACTGTGTTTCTTCTAAGGCTTGAATTAACACAACTATGTTGTTTGGCATTCCTTTGTTTTTCACATTAATGTCCATCTGGGTTTTCTCATGAGAAGTTTGGATTGCGACCCTTTGACCTTATTTTTTAGCACTTTGTTGTTTGCTTTAAGATTTTTATTCTTCTTATACCAGAAACACATTATTAACAGCATAGTGTCATTTTGTTCCTTCATGAGTTCATTTTGTTCTTTAACCATTTCATTCTCTTCTTTGATATACTTGTTTAATACTTCTAATTGAGAATGTTCTTCCTTCAGAGTATGAATGGTTTCTTGTTTCCCTTGAGAAATAGTAGTATGAATCTCATAACCAACTACAGGATCATAATC
Source organism: Pinus taeda (assembly GCA_000404065.3). Lineage (NCBI taxonomy): Eukaryota > Viridiplantae > Streptophyta > Pinopsida > Pinales > Pinaceae > Pinus > Pinus taeda. The sequence goes on from APFE030529448.1 coordinate 4,756, forward strand.
ATATAAAATTTCTTCATGAAATTGAGTGTTTTTAGGGTACTTTACCTATTCTTGTGCTTTCTACTCCAAATTCTCCAAATATTAATAAACTTCTTGTTGATCTGGGTCAATTTCTGGAGTCTTTCTTACTGGACTTTGATGGAATGAAAATTTTTCCTTTGTCCCAATGTAAACATCATCTTCTTCTTCAAGATTGACAATTTTTGGAGGATTTTCGTGTGTTGGCTTGACTAAATGCTTGGAACGTCACTTACTTCTTCTCAATTGTTGTTCTAGCTCCATTGCCTTTGGTGTAGCCCTTTCCTTGCTAATTGTTCTTTGTTTCTTTCTTTGATGTACAATTTCTTATTTTGTGGCTTCAAGCTCCTATATCTTTTTGTTGGCTTTCTCTCTTCTAACCTTTTGTTTTTTATTTTTCTATCTAACTTTGTCTAGATATTGACTAAGTGGCACATCCTCTTCTGCATATTCTAGTGGGATTTCCATCGGTTTTGGTTCATTAGTAATTAAAACCTCTTCTTCAACAATAACTTCAGGTTTAGGGTTTTGTGATGCTTGTCATCGGCTCCACTTTTCTTTTGGCATTTCTACTTCTTCTAAAGCTTCTACAAAGTGCTTTCTAGGTATAAAATATTGTTAATTATCACCAATAGAATCTAGATGAGATTTGACAAGAAACTTTATCAAACCATGGTGATATAAGGCTTTATCAATATTTTGAGATTATCTCCAAATATTGAAGGCAAATTTCTTTAAACTCCACATTAAATAATAAGGTAAATTCATTTACTTTCCTTCTACAAAGTGCATGAGAAGTTGAGCATGGTAAAAGAGCATAATACTAAACCTTCCTTCACAAGTTATAAACTTTTGGAGGACAAGCAGTAATTTCTTCCATTTGGTCTTCAATGTAGTGACTGGTATTCCCTTCTTAAATGTTGATCTATCCATCTATGAATTATGCAAAACAATTCTCCAGTATTCATCCCTAATCCTCTAACTTTTGAACAAACCTTCTCCAATTTGATGCAATCCTATTTCCTTTGCTATTAATGACTCATAAATTTTGAGTTTGATACCCCTATCTCAACCTCTACACCACAAAAGGATTTAGAAAAAGCCCGTGTAACTTCTACTTCATGTTCATTGAATTTCTCAAAGAACTGAAGCCATCCCACTTTCTATAGCTGGTCTCTCACCTTCCGATAGGCACTAAGAAAATTTCCCCATGTTGCTCAAACCTTACAATAACACCCATGATAGAAGGGATGTTGAAACCTCAAATTACATTTCACTTGACATGAATGAATGGAGATGGATATTGCAGCGAATGAGTAAAGGTGGTAGAGGTAGGGTATGAATGAAATAGGAAAGTGATTGAATTTGAATATGACACCTCATTTTCTAATGATTTCCCATGAACTTGATTAATCGATTTTTGTAGGACCGTTGGTATTTTCAAATCATTTGCATACGGTGGAAGGATTTTATCATAATGAAATGAATTGGCAAGGAGGTCGGGTGTAAGTGTGATAAATTAAAGTACATGATCATCATTTTAAAGGAAGGTGTATGAAAAATTATTGAAGCCCATATGTCTATCATTCTTTAATGAAAAATGATTTAATATCCTTTGTACGTACCTTTTTTAACCTTTTTTTGTAGCCATTTGTCCATTTTTCATGATTCTATTTGGATGTTGATCGAGTCACTTTTGTAGGTCTATCACTTAGTTGCAGAATTTAAACTAAGCTACGGAAATTGTAAAATTTTGTAACTGTATTTTAAAACTTTATGACTTCATTGAAATCGTATTGTTGATGATATAGTTGGTCTTTAGTGGTGTTATAAACCTATAGAAATAATTGAAGAAATCTAGGTCTCGAAAAATATTTAAATCTGAAAATTTTATGAGAAGAAATAGGAGGGATAAAAAGAAAATGGGAGAATACAAGGAATTATGAAAATCTAAACCACCAAGAATTCTTGGTTTTCAATTAAGATTTTTTGTATAGACATGCCGACAATGTTGGTTTCCATGTTTATGCTTATTGTGTTTTTATATTTTTTATATATTTTCTAATTTAAGGAAAGAAAATTACAAATAAGTTGGAAGATGAGGAGAAAGATCTCCTTTCTCAACCAACTTGAAATCAAAATTATTTTGAAAATATTTGAAAACATTATTCTCTTGTCAAGGGCTTGTGATATAACTTTAGTCTATGGCCATTAACAAGGAAGATAATATTTTCTTCATCAATAGTTTTGATTCTAACTGCTCCATTATCAAATATAGTATCTATCTCATAGGGATCAAGCCAGTGAGTCTAAAATTTTCCTTGAAAATCCTTGAATTTAGAGTAAAAAAGAAGAGCCCGATAACTTGGATTGAATTTCTTTTTGGTTCTTTGGATAGCATCTTTTTGGATCCCATCTAACGCGTTCAGCTATGCTAACCTTTGTTTTTGAGCTTCAGATAGATCACGACCCAATTTTATTGTTGTTTTTAAAGTCTCCACTTGGAATCCTATTGGAAGCAAAACTTGCTACCCATAAACAAGCTCATAAGGAGTGTGTCCAATAGTATTCCTCCATGTAGTACATTATGTCCAAAGTGCCTCTGGAAGCCTTTCTTCCCAATCTCTTCTATGTAAATGTACAGTCTTGGTCGAGATTGTTTCAGGTATATTATTAGTAGATTCCACTTGCCCATTGGCTTGTGGATTATATGGAGTAGACTTTCGATGTGTGATCTTGTATTGCTCCATTATTTTTTGCACCAACTTAGATGTGAATTGAGTACCTTGATCTGTCACAGTTTCCCTTGGAACACCAAAACGAGTAAACATATCCTCAAAAATAAACGTAACTACAACATTTTCAATAGAAAAAAGAAATGGTCAAGCTTCTACCCATTTTGTAACATAATCCATACAAACAAGTATATACCTTTTTGTTTAAATGGAGGATTGATTTGACCAACAAAATCTTGAGCCCATTTTTCCAAGGGCTCCATAATTACTTGAGGATGTAAAGGCATCTCATCCAATGGAATGGGTTTTCTCATTCTTTGGCAACTATTACATCTTTTGTCATATTCCTTAGCATCTTTAAAATGAGAAGGATAATAATATCCCAAAGAAGGGCTTTATAAGTAGTTCTTTTATCAGCAAAGTGTCCTCCACATGGTTCATCATGGCAAGCTTTTGATATCTCTGGTACTTCATCCTCTCAAACACATCTTCGAATGATTAGATCAGGTCCAATCTAGTACAATTCTCCCTCTATCCATGAGTAAGGTGCACTGGATCTGATGACTTTCTTCTTTTCTTTGGTTAATAATTATGGGGGGGACTTTCCTGTAGCCAAATAGTTAGCAATGTTTGTAAACCAATGAGTTTTAGTAGACATTGAAAAAAGATATTCATTAGGAAAATTATCCTACACAAGAGTATCATTATTATCATTTTGCATCCTAAAAAGGAAATAAACAACTGTCTTTTCTTTTCCTTGCCTGTCCAGAATAGTAATATTGAATCCTTGTAATAATAACAACCATCTAGTAATCCTACCATTAGTAATTGGTTTATTCATTAAATATCTAATAGCATAATGATTTGTATGAATGAAAGTTTCATAACCAGTGATATAATGTCAAAATTTATTAATGGCATGAACCACAACTAAAATCTCATTTTCTATTACTATGTAATTTAACTCTGTGGGAGTCAAATTTTTACTTGTATAATAAATAGCATAAGGAGTTAGATATTTATATCCCAACACAACTACTAAATTTGTATATGAAGTATCAGTTGAAATATGAAAAGGAAGAGATTAATTAGGTCCTCTTAATATTGATGCTTCATGATTCAAATGCTTTCTGGTAGTAATAATTCCAAACAAAATCACAAAATTTTGTAAGAAGTTGAAAAAGTGGAGAGGTTATTTCTGTGAAGTTTTCTATGAATCTTTTGTAATGTCCTGTAAAACCAAGAAAACTTATAACATCTCTTTGACAAGTGGGAATTGAAATTTTAGAAATTACTTATACCTTAGATGCATCCACCGCCTGAAATATGGTGGCCTAAAATAATTCCCTCATTAAAAATCATAAAACATTTCTCATGACTTAATGAAAGATTTGCTTCCTTACATCTAATGAGAATTTTTTCTAATTTTTCAAGGGCTTCTTCAAAATTATTTCCATAGATAGTGAAATCATCCATGTAAACTTCTACACAATCATGAATTAGATCAGAAAATATACCTAAAAGTGCTTTTTGGAATGTTGCGAGTACATTACATAACCCAAAAGGAAGTACCCTATAAGCATATGTACCCCATGGACATGTAAAGGTTGTTTTATCTTGGTCTTCTGGTGCCAATTGTATTTGGTCATATCCACTGAAACCATCGAGAAATGAAAATTATCTCTTCCCTGCTAAGGTAACTAGTACTTGATCAATGAAATGTAGTGGAAAATGATATTTTAAAGTAGCATTATTCAATTCTTGATAATCAATGCACACTCTCCATTTTCCATTATTCTTAGGAAAATTTACTAAAGGTGAGTTCACATTGACTATCTGATGTCGAATTAATGAAATTCACATTAAGCATCTTTTGTAATTCCTACGTAAAAATTTCTCTCATATTGGGATTCATCATTCTCTGAGGTTGTCTAATTGGTTTGGAATTTTATTGAATGTAATGTGGTGCATACATGTATTAGGATCAATTCCCTTCATATTAATATATCCCTATGCATATGAAGAAGAATGTTTTTATCACATATTTATCAATTACCTCTTTTGAAATTCTTCCAAGTTATTATTAATCGTTAATGTTTTTCCTAGAAAATTTTCTACTAAGGAGTTTCTAAACTTTTCCTTAGAATGTAAAACTATTTTATGAGATGATAAATATTAAATATTATATTTCTCTTGAAAAATTTGATCTTGCTCACAATATGAAGAAGAATCATTATTATTCATCAAATTTATCAATTAATCTTCTTCATATATTTGTGAAAGAGTAAATATTGGTTGAATGTCATCAAATTCTTCATTATCATCATCTATCTAAACTTCACTTTTTACTTCGGTTATTGTTTTTGTAGGTGGGTACAATGTAAATTTCTTAGTAGGGCTACTATCATAAATGTACATATCACCATATCTACAACTTATGAATGCATAAGTTGTAGCTAGCCAAGGTCTACCAAGAATCAATGGATGGACTCCTAAATTATTCTTGGGAGTTAAAATCATAAAATAAACAAGATGATCCCATGAATCTAAAGATAGAGACACATCTTCTAATTGTAGGTTTTAACCCCGTACTGAAATTACCTGCATACGAATTCTAAATCACAGGAAAAATAAAAATGCGAGAGCGTAACACATAAAACACATATACACAGAGATTTCCCACTAGATCTCAAAACCGAGACTACCAGCTTGATTTTTCATTAATTCCTTTCAATTTTTACAATACAATTTATAATGCCGAAGCATCCCCATACCATGGACTGAAAAACCATCGCGTCCAAAACTATGGACCAAAAAACCATAGGTAGGTTCGCCCAACCTAATATAGGGTCCCAAAAAAAATTTCTCGGGGGCGCTGCCCCGAACCCCGTAGAGGGGGTACCCGCCCCCCTCTAACCCCCCGGTTCACTACGTAGGTTAGTCGTGGAAAGAATATAACACAACCCAACACTAATATACCATCTAGTTTGGTAACAGATCTATCTTCCAATTGTAGTAAGGTTGGGGTATATTGAAGATTGGGAAGCTTTAATTGATCCATAGTTTACTTGCTCATAATATTAATGGTTTCTCCTAAATCAATAAAAGTGTTTGTAATTTCAATACCATTGATGTGAATTTTTACAATAGGGCTACCAGAATATAGATATTTTTGAATTATTGGGTTCCCCGTCATAACATTTACAATCTTTCCTACCAATTGAATCTCTTTAGTATCTCATTTCTTTTCTTCCTCGTTTTTTAATGCACAACTCCTTTATTGCTTTTGAAAATATAGGTATTTCCTTTATAGATTGAAGTAAAGGAATTTTAATGCAAATATTTTTCAATTCATCTAGCATATCATATTCATGTAAAACAATTTTCCTTTCTACTCCCATATCAATTTTGAGTCTTTTGGGTAAAGGAGGATTTTGTAGGGAAACAAAAGGTTGTTCTACTAGAGTGTAGGAGTTGGCTTTATTTGGTTGTCATCTAATTGTGTAAGAACATATTCTTTTGGAGGATTCCTTTCTTGATCAAGAGATTCCTCTTTTCAGGAATTTTATCCTCCTTAAATTCTTAGATGACAATTGATGGTGATTTCTTTTGCAAAACCCTACCAAATCTAAGTTGGACATCATTTAGACCTAGGGGGTATTTCATGCAAGCTTGAAAATTTTGAACTTAACATTATAAATGGGTTGTTGAGGATTTTTATTATTTGGATTCAGAAGTGGTTGTGTTTGGAATTGTTGTTGAGTAGGTTGAGGAGGGTAGTACTAAGGTTGGTATGGGGGATATGGTTGTTGGAATTGAGGATACTGGTGAGTTCTACCATAATATTTTTTCCAACCTTGTGCTTAAGATGGATCTTGAGGTTGAGGTGGCCAAGGTTTCCGAGGCATCCATGCATTTCAATTTCTCTATGCTTGTGCATATGGTTGATATTGAGTATTGGGACCATGTTCCATACCTGTTTGATGAGACTGCCATGGTATTTTAGCAATAAAGAAAAGTGATTCAGCTTGACTTGATCTAACTTCATCCTAAAAAACATCCTTAAGCCCAGGTATTGAGGTACATTCTTTTGTATCATGATTTTCTGCACAGATGGCACAAATTTTTATACTATCAAGAGGACATTCTCTTAGAGCCTGTTTTTTTCCTACACCTAGGACAGAAAATAGATAATGAAACATTCTCAAGTTTTTGCTTGTTTTGTATCTTTAGAGTATCTAGTTGTTCACTAAGATTTCCAAGGATATCATTTTTTAAATTATCAAGAAAATTTCCTAATTTTGTTCTACTTACTGTTCCAGACGTAGATTTGCTAACACTTGACATGACTGGATATCTTGGGTTCTTACCATATCTAGCCATACCTCTTGAAATATGTTTGCACAACTCACATATTTCATCAAAATACATTTGGGAAACATCTCCTTTTCCCATTAAATTGAGAAGATCGATCCACTCATCCCTTATCGATTTTAGCAAAAGTGTTTTTAATGTCTCCTCATCTAAATTAGGCATTTTAGCTCTTTTGATGTTGTAGGCAAACTTTTCCACCATATCTTCAAGGTTTTTATCCTCCTTTTTTATCATGTTAAACACTTCATCCTTAAGGTTATAGTGCATACAATAATCTTTGTATTTTTCTAGGAATACTCTCTTCATTTCATCCCATACTCTAATAGAGTGTGTTCCTAAACCCATGAACCATTTAAGAGCTCCATATTTTAGAGTGGTTGGAAACAATTTGAATTTTTGAGTATTAAGTAAATAGTCATATACATAATACTTCAAAATCTAAAATAAATGTCTTGGGATCCTCAATTCTTAAGCCATGAAAATTGAGAAGAATAGAAGGTGAAATATTTTTCATAGTGGTTGTGGTATCTTCATCAAATATAGGGAATCCATAAGGGTCTTGTTCTCCCCTTCCACCACTACCACCTCTTCCAGCTCCTCTATTTCCTCCCTTGCCTCTTCCTCCACCAATCCTAAGTTCACCATCTGCATTGTGTACTTCTCCTTCCCCCTCTCCTGCCATTGTAGATTCCTCAGAGCTAATAGGGTTCAACAATAGGGTTGTCTGCTTCTTCCTATAGTTCTTCTACTAATGGTATCTCAAAAAAATAATAAATAAATAAATAAATAATAAAATTAAAAATCAATAAAATTAAAAAATCAAAAATCAAAAATAAATAAATTTAAAAATTTAAAAATTAAAATTAAAAAAATTAAAATTAAAAAATTAAAAATAAAAATAAAATAAATTAATTAATTAATTAAAATAAATTAAAAATTAAAATAAAATAAAAATATAATAATAATAATAATAATAATAATAATAATAAAAAAATTAAAAAAATTAAAAAATTAAAAATTAAAAAAATTTAATTTAAATTTACAAAAAAAAAAAAAAAAAAAAAAAAAAAAAAAATAAAAATAATTAATTAATAAATAAATAAAAATCTTCCTCTTCCTCACTAGGCAATTCTAACTCTCATCCTAGGATTTGTTCACCTCTTGAAGAGATAAATACAACTCCTTTAGTAGGGGATGTCGGTTCTTCAACTCCAACTTATGTGGATGAAGTTGGTGAGTCCCTAGGTTTAATTTCATACCTATGTACCTCATGAAGTCTATGTTTACTTGCTATGGATGGAATGCGAGTGTCAATAGTGTTGTACCTCTGAGATAGTAGTAGGTTAGCTACCAATGCCAGAGCATCTAAAATAGATGTTTTTGGGTTTTTGGTTTTAGTTTTGGAAGACCAATGAATGAAGACATATGTAGAATTGAAATACTTAATCCTTTGGGTTATATTAATATCTCAACATAGGGCTGCTATAAAGCTTTACATAGTGATATAGATCAAAAATAGTGGGGAGAAGAAGACGGAAAATAATATGATTATCGCAGTTTCCAGACTGTAAAACAGAACAATCATAAGTGTGAAAACCTTCTGAACTACATTCCAAAGATTCAAGGCATTATACTTAAGCTTACACAAGATGCTGATGATTTATTGATTAGAGGGGATTAGCTAAGCAGACAGTTCATTAATCCATTCTCTTAATAGATGATCACTGCAGGAGCTTATAGGAATAAATTGAGACACAATTCTTCCTACCTAGATATCTCTATAAGTCATAAGCATATGAAGAAAAACATAATGATTGAAAACTGGAAAAACTTACAAGATAACACAAACTGTGTAAAACCAAATTTAGAATCCTCTGCTTTGTATTAAAGAAAAACTGAGTACATCAAGTGTCTAGAAAAGCTTCCTTCAAAGGTGCCACCAGGTTCAAATTAGAATGAATGGTCACAAATTAACAAGTAATGAACAATGAATCTTGAACTTTGAACCCTTAATAACTCGAGAAGAGACTTATTTATGCAATAATGAAACTAAGAAATTATCCTAAAAACTGATAAGATTTATTCTAGGAAAGGAAAGATCTCCATGCAAGAAGATAGGGGCAGCTATTGAACTGCTTTTTGTTGTCCCTCTTATTCAGGCTATGCTGGCTTTGCTGTTTAATATTTTGCCCCTTTAAGGTGCTTGATTGTGTGTATCCTTTATGCTAGTTAATTCCTTCATTTGATCTTTCATCTGATACTGCTTTAAACTCTGTGATAATCTTTTGACTCTGCTGAGTAACCTTTGTTGTGTTCCTTTTTACCTTTACTTTGCATTTTAGGTTTTTACTGTGTTTTTCAATAGTAAATAATTTTAGATTTATCTTCAAACTGTATGCAGGCTTTTTCTTTGTAAGCCTAGAATAGAAGTCTTTACCTGCAAAACACAGAAATTGTTAAGAAAACCAAGGTGACAGAGGAGGACATCAATGGATTTATTGAGCTTGAAAGGATATTGGAAGGAGTCCAGAGCATATCGGAAGGTAAAACAATGGCTTTATTGGTCACAGAGGGTTATGGAGGGTTTACTATGAAAACAGGCGAAACAAAGGAAAATGATGATTTTTGTGTTTAAACAAAGAAACAGCTTTCTTTTTTAAATATGGGGCAAAGTGAATAGTGGCCATTTTGTCGTTATGCAGGAGGTGGTTTTGGTTTTCATCACACCGCTTTATGAGGTGCAGGCTATTTTGGGAGGGGTTACCCGATATGGTCTAGAGCTTCACATGTAGCAAGGGGATACCACTTTTCGGGTGGGTAATGCCTGTATAGAGAGCCAACCTGAAATCACTGAGGGTCGTTGGATTTAAATGCACGTGATCGAACGGTGGTGGAGCAAAAGAGTAGTATGGAGGGGCCCAATCGATTAATTATGGAAGCATGGCTTTATTTAAGTGTTAAAACTAAGATTAGCGGGGTTCTTTGTTTAAATCATAAAAACGATTTAACAAAGAAATCCTTCGCAAAACACGGTACGGCGGACTTGAAAAAGTATAAATTCGAGCAGATAATGATATTGGGTCCAGGTTCATCGCATATCGCAATCGCAGTTTAGCGGGGGAAGGCCCATCGCAAAGGAATGCGACAGGGGCCAAACGCGACATGGGAATAAATCATGTATGATATGTGATCAGGTCCGAGTTCCCATCGCATATCGGAGATCACAATGGTGGAAGGTTATTGCTTTAGCCGAGACTTGCGATGGGGGCAGATGCGAAATGGGTATGAATTATGATATATATTTGCGTTGGGTCCGGGTCATCAATCGCATATCGCAATCGCAGTTTGAATGCATGCACATTGAAAGGCTTGTGATCCACCGATGGGATGTCTTATTAAATACATAGTTTTATTATAAAACTTATGGTTTCAGGGTATTTTATAGAAGGGAGTTAATATATATGGGAGAGGGGAACTTTTAGGGGTTTAATACTATAAGTTAGAGTTAAAATGAAATATGAGTGGAAAGGGGAAATAAGACTAAGTATAATGCTTTTTATTAAGTTATTTGCCTTCACATATATACATTAATACTTAGGGGAAACAACTTTTTGTGGGCTTTTGAGTAAAAGGGGATTTAGCATGGGTTTTTCACTTTTCCTAGGCAAAAAGGATTTTAACCTTAGGAAAAGGGATTTTTATGGAAAATGAATGAATATGAAATGTATGAAGGTGGAAGGGGAAATTAGTAAACATAGGGATGAATGGGGATGATGGAAGTTAATTAATTGATCTTGTAGACCTTCATTTTCTTTATGTAATTGCATCATGGACATAGAAACATATGGTAAAACCTACTAAATGTACATTTTGTCCAATCAGTCATCATACATATGCAACCTTTCTCTACTTACCCTTTGCTTATCCTATCATTTTTTTCTTCACTTAATGGGTGCATTTAAGCTAGCAAACCCCTTTCCTTTCTTTTTATTTTACAAAAGCGAACTATCTAATTCTAACCTTATAACATCCAAGGGCTCAAATTAAATTGATGAGCACCTTATTATTCTCTACCTAACTATTGATCTGTCAAGATTAAACAATTTGGCCAAATCTTTATTCTCTAACTATAACATCAAATTTAAAGCATGAAGTAGTCAAGATTAAACTATTTGACTGTCATGGGTTGTGGCATTTATAACAAGCTACACACAACCATTATTTTGCAGAAAAATAGTAGTGGCATTTAGACTTGCTCACTTTCAGAGTTTATTTGTTTTATTTTCTTTCTAACCTAACATTTTCTTTTTGTCTTTATTTTTTAGGACATCTAACCTAATAGTTTATTTTATATGGACATCATCACAAAGATATTTTTTTTTTTAACATTTTATTCACTATTGTTGTGTCCATATCCTAACTTAACATTTTTTTCAAATATTCTATCTTATCAAAATCAAAAAATGCTACAACATTGGCTCCATCTGGGAACTGCTTTCTCCTGTAGAATGATAGAACCTACGAATCCATGTGCCTTCTCCTCGGGCTATGGAGTCCTTGTTGTAAGAAAAATCACACTGACATCTTGAAAAATCAAAGAAAACCAGAGTATTTACAATGAAAACTAGTTCAACTTCTTAGTACTAAATATAATGTTTGAGAAACCTTCCATTTACAGGATAAGTGGAATATAGCCCCTCAAGATTCTGCAGCACAAAAGTGTTGTTACCCTTCACTTCAGCAATTGCTAAAGGTCCAAACCATAGATTGTCAAATTTGTCATGCTTCCTTTTCTCTTCTCTCCTAGCATCCCATCTTAGAACTAGATCACCTTCCTTAAAGTCCCTTTGCCTGGCTCTTCTGTCAAATAGGACCTTCATCTTATTTTGATATTTATTCAATTTGTATTAAACTTCATCTCTGTTTTCATTAAGTTCAATAATCTGATTTATTCTTCTTGAAAAATCATCAAGTTCATCTATTGAATCCTGCGGGAATTTTAAAACAGGAAAGGCCAAATTGGTAGCGAAAATTGCATCTTTCCCATAGACTAACTGAAATGGAGATTTGCGAGTTGATATCTTTGGAGTAATTTTGTTTGCCCATACTGCATAAATCAAATGTGAATCCCAGCTCTTCTTATGATCAGCTAGAGTCTTTTTTATTACCTTTACCAAACTTTTATTTGATGACTCTGCAAGGCCATTACCTTGAGAGTAGTATGGAGTTGAATGATGTAACAAAATCTGATATTTCTGGCAAAAATCAATCATTTTAACACTAGAAAAAAAAATTGCATTGTCAGTGACAATTTGAGTTGGGCAACCAAATCTAGATAAGATATTTTCCTCAATAAACTTAATTACTATTGAATCAGTAGCATTTCTGACTAGAATTGCTTCCACCCATTTAGTAAAGTAGTCTGTTGCAGTGAGGATCCATCTATGTTGATTACTTGAAGTGGGGTGAATCTCTCGAACAAAATCTAATCCCCATTGAGAAAAAGGTGTTGAGACTATTGATGGAACAAGTGGAAGAGCTGCTAATTTTTGTTTACCAGCAAACATTTGACAAGGAACACAACCTCTGAACTTTGCCCCTACTTGTAGGAACAATGTGGACCAATAAAATCCTCCCCTCGGAATCTTGTATGTTGTTTCTCTCCAAGCATAATGTCCCCCACTAATCCCTGTATGAAATTGATCAATGATTCCTTCAGTTTCTAATTCTGTTAAAAATAATAATAAAATATTTAGTGGATCTTTCCAGTATAAATTTCCATTTATAATGCAGTACTTGATCGATTTTAACTTAACGGTTTTACACTGGCTTTTGGAGAATGATGCTGGACAGTTAAAATGGATCAAGAAATTTACAATATCTTGATACCAGTTTGACAACAATAATTTTTCATCAATGTGTGTAGGACCGATCTACTTTAGAGGTAGAGGTTCTTCTAGATTCTCCCCTTTAGGATGAAGGGAAGGTTCTTGTGGATTCTCCCCTTCTGCAAGGATAGAAGGTTCTTTTGTATTCTTCCCTTGAGGATGAAGGGAAGGTTCTTTTGTATTCTTCCCTTGTATTTCTAAAACAAAATTAATTCCAAGTACTTGTTGGAAATAATATTAAGAGGGGGGTGAATCAGTATCATCATATCAATAATTTAATTTTCAAAAGTGGATTTGTATATGCTACTTTAGCTTAGTGAACTAGCGTGTATACGCAATTGTACTTAATGCAACCAACGTATATGCAAAGATCATTTAATTTACCCAAATTATCATGCATTGAACTTTAACCAGTATATCAGGAATTCATTAGACAGTGCAATAAAAACATAATAAAGCATCACACATAAGCAACACACATGAACACCAAGATATAAGGTGGAAACCCAATGTGGGTGAAAGCCACCTACTGCAATCGTCTCTGACTTCTTTTAATAATAAGAAAGTTGTGTTTACAATTTTTGTACTGGTGCAGTCTTATACCAGTACGCGGGCTTCTACCTGCAGAAGGCTACAACCTTCTCTCATTCTCCAGCTTCTACTGGAAGGGAGCTACAACCCACCTAGGTCTTGTACTAGCTTATATGTTTACTAGTACGTAGGTGCCAGCCTACAGAAGACTACAACCTTCTCTTTTCTTCCAAGGACCACATTTCATAAATTTTTAGACTGGATCCATCAACAATATCATTCAATCATCAAACATATATGCATCAACCAATCTCATTTTGAACCAACAACAACTGAATCAATCAATCACTTTGACAACCCATCAATCTGATCATTCAGAATGTTGTCACCAGAATACAGTAACCAGAACCCAAGCCAGAACCCAGAACACTGCAACAGCAAACAGAAGCAACTAAAACATATTTTATAAGGTATCGTTGCTTCCATGTGTTGAACCTGCGTGCATACGCGCTTTCCTCAAAGCGAACCAGCGTACAGATCTGCAAATCAAATTTATGATGTATATGCTACTTTGATATGAAAAACCAGCGTGTATACGCTTCTTTTCTAAATTGAACCTACGTACAGATCTGTAAATGATGATTTAAACATTACAAGTATTCCAGACTTCAGTCATACCCAGATCATCATATTTACAGACTACAACATGCGTCGGTTATTCAAATACATGATCAAACTACATAAAGATAATTCACTTCAAGCCTTAAGATCCTGATAAATCATTAGATCTTATCATTCATCAAACACTAATGTTCATCCTTGGTTCAGATCAAGCACAGCACCATAAGCCAATAACCTACATATTAGATCTCACACTTCATCAAATATTGGATACTTGCACACCTTGGCCTAATGATCTTCTCCTCCTTTTATAGTCTTATCCCTTTCTCAATACCATGGACCAAAACCACTTAGGACCAATACCTTGGACCAAATACCTAGGGTCAATACCTCGGACCAGATACCTTGGACCAATACCATGGATCAAAATACCATGGACCAAATACTTCAGACCAAAAATTTAGTTTTCCAAGGTATATGTGCTTTTCCTTCTATGAAAGTGTGTGTGTATGTATACGTGGCTTGTATACAGTGAACCTACATGTATACGCAACTTGGTCAATGGTGAACCTGCGTATACCTCTCTTTCTTCATTCTGTGAAGACTGATATGTAATTCTTTGTTGCTTACCTGCTATACTTTCATCTGCGTGAGTTGCCTTCTGAACTAATTCCTTGAAGCTGCCCTGCATTTCATCACATCTGTATCACTACTATCATGCATTTTGTCACATCTGATATCTCTTCTATAGATTCATCTAGTTACCATATATAGGTGAGTTGTTCTGCTACAAGTGGGTGGCCATCAATTACAACACATACATCATAATGCCAACAATCTCCCCCTTTGACATCAAGGGCAAAGGTTCATGCTCCCCCTGAGTGCATGTTTAATTCTCTGATATGCTAAAGTGTGTTGATTGAGCTCCCATGATTGAGTCCATGCTCCCCCAAGCATAAGCAAAGTCTGCAAAAAGATGTTCTAAAAGAAGAACATGACTCTCTACATACATCACAAATGACCTTCCTATCACCAATGACTCATACATTCATCCATCTCCCAACCAAGTGTGGATATACCAAATCTGACTCATCCACCCAACCAAGTGGGGATATATCAATTGTTTATACATGTCAAAAACAAGAAAACACTACATCATCCATCCCATGCATAGTGGGGTTACAAATTAGGTCTTTTCATGACCGTTACATTAAAAGATATACATGACATATATAACAGAGACCAAATATCTTAAGCAAGACCATGATAGTCATCAGCAACTATCATATGATTTGCACCATCAGCAGCATCTGTCAACTGCATCCAGACTAGCAACCTGTATATGTCCATCATTAGTTCCCAAAATATCATCAACCATGTTCTCCCCCTAAACCTGTTCCACCTGTTCACTGTCAGATCTGATCATTGCATATGTCAATAAGAGATATCAAAGCATCATCATCAATTAGATATACATCAAGTTATCAACAACTTTATGAGGACCAATATATCAGTAGATTGAAACCATCATCAAACTGAGCAGATAATTGACAGAACCATAGCAGACCCCTTTTTTCTGAGTCTGGCCCACTGATTTTCTTCAAACCAACATATAAGAGACTGTGCCCACAGAAACTCACGTATGTACGCGACTACACTGCATGAAACTCACATATAACCACCTTTCCCTGAAAGATAGGATTTAACAGCAGGATGATGGAGAAACTACTCCCAGCTTTTGTCTAAGATATTCAAATGTCTCTTTGGGCAGTGGTTTAGTGAATATATCAGCAACCTGTTCTTTGGAGGGAACATACTCCAATTTGACCTTTTGTTCAAGCACTTGTTCATGTAGGAAATTATATTTGATGGGTATGTGCTTGGTATTGGAGTGCATGATGGATTCTTTGAAATACTGATGGCACTTGTGTTATCACGTAGAATGGAGATAGGTGGAGTACATGTAATCTGAATATCTTGCAAGGTTTGCATCATCCAAAGTAATTGTGTGCAGTAAGATGCAGCAGCCAAGTATTCTGCTTCAGCTGTAGATAATGCAATTGAACTTTGTTTCTTGCTTAACCAAGACATTAACCTAGAACCCATATAGAATGCCCCACCACTAGTGATTTTTCTGTCATCAACACTTCCTACCCAATCTGCATTTGTATATGCATGTAGCGTAAGATCTGTATCCCTAGGATACCATAAACCAAAGTTCTTTGTTCCTTGAAGATATTTGAAAATCCTTTTGACTGCCTGAAGGTGTGATTCCTTTGGATTTGCTTGGAATCTTCCAACTATTCCCACTGCATGCATGATGTCCGGTCGGGTACCTAATAGATAAAGCAGATTGCCAATCATGGATCTGTAAGTTGGTTGATGTACTACTATTGATTTGTCATTTGAACTAAGATTGCATCCTGTTACCATGGGGTACATACTGGTTCGAATATTCCATGCCGTACCTTTTCAAGATTTGTTTGAGATATTTGGTTTGTGAGAGAAAAATACCATCTTTATTTTGTTGAACTTGTAGACCAAGAAAATAGGTAAGCTCACCAAGCAAGGACATTTCAAATTCTTGATGCATTACTGAAGCAAAATTTTGACTCATGGATTCTTCATTGCTACCAAAAATGATATCATCAACATACACAAAAATTATTAGCAATTTATCAGTGTCCATCTTTTTATATAGATTGCTATCTGTTGACCCCTTTGAAAAACCCTGTTGCTGGAGATATTTGTCAAGACAATAATACCATGCCCTTGGAGCCTGTTTTAGACCATAGAGAGATTTTCTGATTTTGCATCCAAGTTTTGCATCATTTCCAAGAATGAATCCTTATGGTTGTTCAATATAGACTTCTTCTTCTAAGTCTCCCTTAAGAAAGGCAGATTTTACATCCATTTGGTATACTTTGAATTTCTGAAAACTAGAAAGAGCAAGAAACGTTCATATGGCTTCAAGTCTAGCAACAGGTGCAAAAGTTTCTTCAAAATATATACCTTCTTGTTGAGCATATCCTTTACAAAC
>APFE030529451.1:2403-44665 GCA_000404065.3 Pinus taeda
CAGTTCCCTCTAGGAATTGTGCAAGTCTGGCTGCTAGTGACCCTAGCAACCAACTAGTGGTTCCCTTTGGGAATTGCGTAGATCTAGCTGTTAATATCTTGGGCAGTTCCCCAGAAAAATTGCGCAATCCCTGCCTACTGACCCCTCATGCATCCCAGCTCATTCCTCTGAAAAATTGTGCAAATTTGGTCGTCTAGCTCCTGCTGACTATTCGTTCCAGAAAATGCGCAGAGCATGCCTGCCTCGCCTTCCAGCAGCCCGGACTGCTCCTCCCAAAATTTGTGCAATTTTTCCTCCTAGCCAAGATAGACCTTGCAATTAGTCACTGTCGACACAGATCGCCTGTCTCCATATCTCAGTGACTCTTACATAGTTTTCATCAGCAGTTTCTCGAAGCCATCATCCCGCATCACAACCCTGCTACCTCTCTCAGTCACTTGCATTCAAATGATCACATGTCATGGTAGACTAGGAGGTTTTGGATTCATGTTGTCTCATCATGAGTGACTGCATGTATAGGTACACAAACTAGCATGGCAAGATGACAAACGAGGTGAACGAAGGGAGCACATGGAGAAGGATAGGTTCACCAACGAATGAATGAACGATACATGCGAAACAAATGAATGAACATGCACCTTTGTGAACAAATGAGCCTGTCAAGCCTTCCAACATGTAAGCAAGAAACAACATGTTAAAGCTTCATTAAGCAAACCAAGGACCATCGAAGACTCTACGCACTTCGTCATGTAGAGGTGAAGCTATGATAAACCATGAAGACATCCATCACCCAGTAGCACTGTAGCTCGAAATGCACTCCAACAATAGCACGAATGTACCCGCACTGTCATGTCAAGTCATCTCGAGTCACGTCATGAATCATGCCGCCCACATCTCCATTATGGGCTTGTTGTCAATCAATGTGATGTAACCTGGAAGTAAGAGACCCGCTTGTTGAACATAGAGTCATGTAAGTCAGAAAGTCATGGAAGTCAAACGGTCATGAGGCGACAAACAGGATGAACGAAGGGAGCACATGCATATGGACAAGTTCACCAATGGACGAATGAATGAAGTATGCGAATCAGACGAACAAACGAAGCATGCGAAGCGGACGAACACAACGAACATGCACCTTCGCGAACAAGTGAGTCTGTCAAGCCTTCCAACATGAAAGCAAGGAACAACATGCTAGAGCTTCATCAAGCAAACCAAGGATCATCAAAGACTCTGTGCACTTCGCCATGCGAAGGTGAAGCTATGATACACCATGAAGACATCCATCACTTAGCAGCACTGTAGCTCAACATGCACTCCAGCAGCAGCACGAATGTACTAGCATTGTCTTGTCAAGTCATGTCAAGTCAAGTCATCAGTCATGTTGTCCACATCTCCACTATGGGCTTGTTGTCAATCAATGTGATGTAACATGGAAGTCTAAGACACCCACATGTTGAACATAGAGTCATGTAAGTTAGAAAGTCATGGAAGTCGAATGGTCATGAGGGTAGTCGAATAGCCACAAGGGTTAGTTTCACCCTTGGCTATAAATACCCCCCTCATTTGTACATGAAATGACTTTTCAGCTCAGCTCCTCGAACATAGCCAAGAGAGTTTGTAACCTTTTCTTTGAGGAGTAAGTAGTGGCTCCAACACCCCGCTGACAGGGTTAGTGATGTATGGTGTAACGATGTGTCTTGGAACTTTCGCTTAATTCAGAAGCTTGTCAACAAGCCAACATGTTTTCACACATGTATTGTATTTTTTGTAAGATTAATCTCTAACACTTGTAATGCATGTTACTTTAACCATGTGTTCTACATATGAACTGATTCATTTGTTGTAATGCATAATCTATTAATGGAAATGTGTTTTATATGCTGTTAATGATGTCTCCTCTGTGTCGAGTGCTCTATCGGACATCAGAAAGACCTTTCACATGAACCTTGTTGTAACAACCATTGCACTCATCTCGGACTGATCTGTGAGTGTTGTACATGTTATCTTACCTTGTATGTTGTGACTGCCGCATTTGAGTGGGCTGCTCCCTCATAAGTTGTGTGTGTCCATTGTGTTGTGTGTTCCTAGCGAAGTTGGGACTGATTCCTTTCAACCTGGAACTCACCTTCACCTTTTCCCCCTCATAGTGAAAGAACCATTGACACAATTACAATTACACTCACTAGGCACGCGAACCTCACTTCTTGAAGATAAAGCGAACCACTCTCATGTGCTGGCAAGCAAGAGTTAAGGCAAATCCTTAAGACAATGGCAACTAAGCCATCATACTAGATGGGACTCCCACACCAAACGGTGTGAGGTTGATCCAGGTGGATATTAGTGGCCACCCGCCAATTCCACTTGGACCCCCACCATTGCTTCTTTCAAATTTTCAATTTCCTTAATTGTAGCACAGTTTACTATTTTTAGCAGGTTTTCGTGTCCTAAACTTCCGAAGCCGTTTTGAGGCCCTAACAATGTTTTTTGGAAATCTATTGCCAATGATTTTTTGTCTAAAATCATCTTTTCCATCATAGTCCTTGAAGAGATCTTTCCAACGGGCTATCATTCGCATCAAACGGAGATAATATGAACAAGTCACAACCCCGGGAATTTGGCTGTCCAACTCACCCAACGGGGCGCATAAGCTCTTGGTGTTACATCTCTTGGGGTTAGGGTTTTGGTTGTTTAGGGTTTGCTCTTATTGTTCAATAATAAAAAGGCCCTTGAGCCTCATTGTAAGGCAGTTCAGAGGCATGTAGCCGCCACATCTCTTCTCAGAGATAAGCTACCATCGCCCTAGCCGGTTTATTTCCATTCCTATTTGTAAGCATATTTCAGTATTTTACATTAATGAGATGAAGTATTATTTCCATTGCATCTCTGTGTTTATGGTTATCTTTGTAATTTTTTGCATTCCTGCTTAAATCTGGATCAGTGTTATCAAAGCGGTCTGCTTTTTTTCTTTGTTTTTCTTTGCATGTCCCAATGAGGTTAGGATATAACGAGTTAGGGCTTGAACTGGTCAAACCTTTGGCAAACCAACCTTGCAAATCTAGATGGCCTCCCATGGCGGATGAAAAGAAAGATGAGGGGGCAGGAGATCCTATCAAAATCTTTCTCATAGAAGCCCTTGAGCGACAAATGAACGTGATGAGGGACAACGTTTCCTAGATCCTTCAGTGGCTACCCAGGGGCGATGCATCGACTTCCAATAGCTACTCTGGAAATGTCACACCATTTAAGGTACAAGTTAATTATGAAATCCCCATATTTGAGGTTCAGATAGATGCAGATGTCACCAATAAATGGTTAAATCTGTTAGAGGGTTATTTTTATGTTCATGACTTTTCCAGTCGGGAAAAGATTATTTTCTCTCTTCTCAAAGTAGCCGCCCACATCAAGGATTAGTGGAAAACCTACTGCGAGCAAAAGGATGAAAGTACAAGCTCACTATTTTTAGCTAGACCCACTTGGAATTCATTCTAGGATGCCATCAAGGAGCAGTACTACCCTGCCGGAAGCTATGAGGATCAATACATAAAGTGGACCATGCTATGGCATGGAAGGGACCAAGACGTGCTGGAGTTTACCAATATTTTCCATACCCTTCACACAAAATTGAGTATCAAGTATACGGAGCAGAATTTGGTACTCAAATACTGCAGCTACCTGCACAAGTACATCCAAGAAGAAATAGAATTCCTGAACATCTCCTCGCTCGGCACGGCATACCGATATTCCCTCAAGGTCAAGCAAAAATTTAAACAGAAGAAGCTAGACTTTGGATCTGAAAATATGAAGCAACAGAAAGGTGCCCCCAAAGCACAAAACAAAGGACAAAACCAAGGTGGGGTGGCCCAAGACAACCCGCCAAAGCTGCAAGCAAAGAACAGTGTTGCGAAGCCGAAAAAGGACACGGGAAAGTGGTGTGAGTTCCATAAGAGCTCCACTCACAACACAAGTGAGTGTCGGGCCATGCAGTCACTGGTGGATGAGCTAAAGGTTTCAGAATCAGATGCATATTCCGACTCTGAGTCAGAACCCAACAAGGGGAATGAAAAAGGGAAGAATATTATCGATGCAGAGCCCAACGCCACCGTTGCCACCACGAATATCCAGAAGGAGGAACCCGAAGATCCAGAGGAGGAGGAGCGTCTCTTCCACTCCTAGATGTGGGTAAACAACTCCCCGCTACAGTTCATTGTCAACAACAGGAGCCAAAAGAACATTTTGGTAGAGGTCGTAAAGCGGTTGGGCTTACCGACCACAGCACATCCACAACCGTACAACATCGGGTGGCTTCACCAAGGACGGGATCTTCGCGTGAGCCAGTAGTGTCGCCTTCCATACAACATCAAGCCCTTCACGGATGAGGTATTGTGTGACATTGCTCCCCTTGAAGTTTGTGATGTATTATTAGGACAACCATACTTGTGGAAATGACATGCTGTGTATGAATCAAGGCCCCATGTTGTTATTTTTACTTTGGGAAATAAGTTGTACAGGATACCAGAGGTAGCACCGCCTACCGCCATCTCTTTGGTTACTACAAAACAATGTAGTAAGCTCATTTCCGAAACCGGGAAGTTTGTTTTCCTAATGATACGCCCTCAAGGAAAGAAGAATATCGTGGCCACGACCTCCAAACATGGCCCCTCTGTATGACAACTACAGATGGACAAGGTCGTGGAGGAGTACCAGGACATCTTCACCTCCCCCACAGGGGTTCCTCTACACTGTCAGGTCAAGCACTCCATTGATCTGACACCAGGTGCGTCACTGCCCAATGGACCAATCTATCGACGCTCTGTTCTGGTGAACGATGAAATCAAGAGGTAGATTCAGGAACTGCTGCAAAAAGGTCACATCCATCTGAGATCATCACCCTGTGGGAGCCCAATCATGTTGGTACCGAAGAAGGATGGGACTTGGAGACTCTGTATTGACTATCGGGTGCTGAACAAGATCACTTTCCGTAATAGATACCCGATCCCATGGATTGATGACCTCCTAGACAAACTAAAGGGGGCAAAATATTTCAGCAAGATCGATTTGAAGTCAGGATATCACCAGGTACCAATTGAACCCTCCAATGTGTGGAAAACTTCCTTCAAAGCCAAGGAGGGCCTTTTCAAATGGTTGGTTATGCCTTTTGGATTGACGAATTTTGCTACAACATTCATGAGACTAATGGATGACATCTTGTGGCCATTCACCAACTCATTTGTAGTGGTATACTTGGATGACATCCTGATCTTCAGCCAGAGTTGGGAAGAGCACCTCCACCACATCTAACAGGTTCTCCCAACACTACGGCAACACAAGTTATGTGCCAATTTGGAGAAATGCACTTTTGGCATGACCCAAGTTCAGTATCTGGGATACATTATTGATGAACATGGGGTGCATGTGGATCCAGCCAAGATCCAAGTCATTTGGGATTGGCCATCTCCAACCACTCTGACAGAGCTTTGCAACTTTCTAGGGCTTGCCAACTTCTACCGTAGGTTCATGTTGGGATTTTCTCATATCACTTGGCCCTTGAGTCAAGTCACCAAGGGAGGAGCGAAAGAAAAATTCTTTTGGTCTGAATCTCAAATGAAGGCATTCATAAAGTTGAAATATCACCTCTGCTCGGCACCAGTGCTCGCATTACCAGACTTGCAATAACCATTTTAGGTCGAGACATATGCCTCTGACTATGCTATTTGGGTAGTCCTCACTCAACATGGGCATCCAGTGCCATATCATAGTGAGACACTTTCAGACACAGTCTGGAAGTATCCCACTTATCTCAAAGAGATGCATTCCATTATGCAAGTCTGCCGACAATGGCAACATTAATTTTTGGGGAAGGAAACAGTGATCCACACAGACCACTGACCCCTGTAGTTCATACAAACCCGAGGGAAATTGCAGAATGATCGACATCAGAAGTGGTCCACATACCTGCAATAGTTCCATTTGAATATCAAGTATAAGAAGGGCAACACCAATAATGTTGCAGATTGCCTCAGTCGACCATCGATCATGGCATTAACCACCGTGCGCAACTCTTGTGGGCACGAGACTTCTGATTGGCCACTTCTCTACAAAAGCGACCTAGAATTCGGCCACACATACCAAACACTTTTGGAGGGTTAGAATGTTCTAGATTTTCACCTCCAAGATGCCGTGTTATGCCACCTGGGTCACATTTGTGTTCCTTCAAGCGAGCGTGCCAATATGATTTGGGAAGCACACTAAAGTCGAGCTGTTGGGCATTTCGGGGTTGAGAAAATGGTGGAAGTACTGCAAAAGTATTTCTATTGGCCGAATCTTCGACAAGATGTTGGGAAGTACATGAGATCATGCACTACTTGTGTCATTGCCAAACCAGCCATCAAGAAGCAAGGCCTCTATACCCCACCACCTACCCCTAATCGACCTTGGGAATCCATCTCCATGGATTACATGTCAGGTGTTCCTTCCACTAAGCATGGAAATGACTGTGTTTTTTTGGTCGTCGACAGGTTCTCGAATATGGCCATTATGGTGGCCTGCAAGAAGAATATCACCAGCAGAATCCACTGCTAAACTCTTCTTTGAACGAGTGTGGGTACACTTTGGCATCTCACAGTTTATCATCTCAGATCAGGACAACAAGTTCCTCAGTAAATTTTGGTCCAGTCTCTAGTCGATGTTGGACACCAAACTCACTAAGTACACAACCTTCCATCCTTAAACTGATGGCCAGACAGAGGTTGTCAATAAGATGATCGTACACATTTTGTGCATGTACAACTCAAAGCATCCACACACATGGGACGAGAGCCTCCCCTATGTTCAACACAACTACAATTGGGCTCTCCACAGCTCGACTAGCCACAACCCTTTTCAGGTGGGCTTGGGATTCCAGCCACTATGTCCCATTGAAGTGGCCATGCCATTTGTAGCTACTCACGCAAATTCGGCTCATGTCCAGTCTGAAACAGATAAGGCAAACAACTTCATTGAGCACATCCAACATATTCTCCAATAGGTCCATGAAATTCTGGAGAAATCAAATGCCAAGTACAAGCAGCGACATGATCAACATCGGGTGCCACATAAGTTTCAGGTGGGCGACAAAGTCTGGTTGCATTTGCAAAAGGAACGCCTTATCGGAGCCTATCGAAAACTCAAACCACTCTGATATGGTCCTTACACCATTACCAAGGTTGTGGGAGACAATGCATTTGAGCTCCGCATTCCCCCATTCCTTGGCCTGAACCCAGTGTTCAATGTGGACCGCCTTCGACCATACTTTCCCTCATTACTAGACACATTTGACATTGCAGAACAACTCACACCCACAAAGTTAAATCCAGATTGCATGGAACAAGTTGCAATTGATCGAATCATGGGCACATAGATCAAGCACACTCACCAACAAAATGTCCAACTGTATCAAGTTGTTAAAGTAGGCCAACTCCTTCACCAGGGCAAGTGGCTCACCAGGGACCAAGTTCAGCAAAATTTTCCTCATCTCATGGAGGAACTCAACGCAATGGGGACCATTGCTTCCTAAGGGGGGAGGAATGATCCAGTGGATATTGGTGGCCACCTACCAATTCCATTGGACCCCCACATTGCTTCTTTCAGCTTTTCGTTTCCCTTAATTGTAGCAGATTACTATTTTTAGCAATTTTTTCGGGTCTAAACTTCTTGAGCCATTTTGAGGCCCTAAACGACATTTTTTTTGGAAATCTACTGCCAGTGATTTTTTGCCTAAAATCATCTTTTTTGTCTAAGATCGTCTTTTCGATTGTAGTCCTCAGAGAGATATTTCCAACGACTATCATGCGTGTCAAACAGAGATAAAATGACCAAGTTCACGACCCCAAGAAGTTGGTTGTCTAACTCACCCCAACTGGGCCCGTAAAACTCTTGGTGTTACATCTCCTCGGGTTAGGGTTTTGGTTGTTTAGGGTTTGCTCTTATTTTTCAATAATAAAAAGGTCCTTGAGCCTCATTGTAAGGCAGTTCAGAAGCATGTAGCCACCACATATCTTCTCAGAGATAAGCTACCATCGCGCTAGCTAGTTTATTTCCATTCATGTTTGTAAGCATATTTCAATATTTTACATTAATGAAATGAAGTATTATTTCCACTGCATCTCTTTGTTTATGGTTATCTCTGTAATTTGTTGCATTCCTGCTTAAATCCAGATTAGAGGTCTAGTTGGGACTTCATAGTGGGGTGATCCCCTGAATGTTGGCGGGTCCAACACCGTCAACAAGTCCTTAACTGAGCAATAAGAATTTTGGCTCTCTAAGAGATATTGACCTCTATGTATGCTTTTGGTTAATGACTATGAGTGGGATTAAACACTAGAAACAATAAAAAATGATGCCGCGTAGAAGCGGGATTCAAAAAAACCCCAAAATCACTCCGTGGATCCCCCTTTTTAGACCAAACCCAACTATTTTCCCTTTAAACGGAAATACACTAAAAACCCCACAAAACATTGATTTTTACCTTTTTGTATCGGCGCGCTTTACTGTTCTCGAAAGTCAACCCACTGAGCACTGATGGCCATCAATCTAGAATCACGAGATCTGATGGTTGTCAAAGGTTTCGGGTGGTTCAATTTATCAATATTTAACCGCTCGATATATGGTTTCATTCTATTTCGCCTTGCTACGTGGCACCTCCTCAATGGAGTCGGAGGTTGGCCTTCAAAACAACTTACCACCTCTTATATGCCCGAAATACCATCACTGTAGTGAAAGCCTCTTGTGATCCAACAGTCGCGATCAATCATGATCCAATGGTTGTGATTAAATCACACAATCGCAATCGCAAAGTTCAACTACCAGACACCTTGCGCTCCAATATGCTAATGTGATGACCCTTTGTGGACCCAATAGTCTGTCAACTCTGTTATATAAGTTTTCAATTCTGGTTGTATCGTAAGTCAGAGTTCGGAGATTCCACAAGCCATTCATATCCTTTTAAGTGATGCGATCGGGTTCTATGGACCCGATAGCGTTAAAAGCTTCCGTCTATAAAAGTTGACGTCTGAATTCCAAATCTGAAGGCATTTTGTGACGATTTCTAGTGTATTTTGGGTTTCTGCTTGCAGAACCAAAAAGATTCTTCTTTTAACTCAGTGTTTCTGTTATAAAGTATGAAAGCCATGGAGCAGTACCAATATCATCCAAATACACAGAAAACAAACATTCGAGGACCTCCACGGGCTACATATATATAATTATGCACACAACATCAATTAATTCATACTAAAAGGGTTACAGAGTCTCGGCCTTAGGCCTGAATACACAAATAAAAACCTCTACCTCCAAAATACAATCCACAAACTATCTTGCTTTCACTCTACTAAATCCACTCCTCAATCCTCTCTCTTTTTCATTACATTTTTCCTCCTTTTTGTAAGTCAGATACCACTCTAACTGTATCTAACAATCAATCCCTATTTTTAATAAATCTAACAGCAAATCTTCTAATTCCTAGCTCAATCTCCACCTATGCTAACAACTCACCCTTTAGCCTAAAACAAGACAATTTCTAACTTATTACAACAATAAAATACAACTCGTTTCTTGAGAGACCAAACCCTCTCAGTAAAATTGCTTTTTGACCCATCCAGTCAATGAATTTCAACTTTGTTTAGCCACAACATGTGAACAAGCTTTCACATTGTTGGCTAAGTCTGGATGCTCCTACATCAGACTCCCGGGGAAGAAAAAAATCATCTTTCAAAATTTCAGTACTTACTCCATACTTCTGCAATTCTGTTGTTGTCAACCAATGAGCATCCTCCACTGGCTGTCCTTTCCATTTGACTAGATATTGGAAATAAATCTGTCCTCTAGTTCTTTTGGATACTTTCTTCTCCAAAGTAGCTTCCACTTCCTTCTTAGTTGTCTTTGGTAGCTGTTATTCCTAGTTCATAGTTTGAACTTCATCTCCTGTAATTTCCTCCCTTAGCTCTGTCTCTACCTCTTTGTATGGATACAAATCTGCAACATTAAAAATGGGGGATATTCCAATCCCTTCTGGGAACTCAATCTCATATGCATTGGCTGAAAATTTTCTTACAATTTTGAAATGTCCTATCTTTTACATTTTCAGTTTGTTGTAAGTTTTAGTAGGAAATCTCTCTTTCCTCAAATGCACCATCAGTAAGTCTCCCACTTGCAATTCTTTCTCTCTTCTTTTCAGATCTACCCTCTGTTTATATTTGTTGCTGCTTTTCTATAATTTTTCTTTGACTTCTTCCTGTAATCTCTGCATCTATTCTGCAAACTCTTCAGCTTTTGCACTTCTAGTCTCATGTTTATTCAGGTCCCTTAGCTCATACACACCTCTTGGATTCATTCCAAAAACAATCTAAAATGGACTCATTCCAGTACTTCAATTTGGAGTATCATTATAAGTAAACTCAACCTGAGCTAGCGCTAAATCCCATTGCTTAGGATTTTGATACACTAAACTCCTCAATATATTCCCCAAGCTTTTGTTTACTACTTCGGTATGTCCATCTGTTTGAGGATGGTATGCTGAACTAAAACTGAGGTTAGCTCCCAGTTTCTTCCAAAGAGTTCTCCAGAAATGTCCTACAAACTTGGTATCTCGATCAGATACAATACTTACAGGTAAACCATGTAATCTTACAATCTCTTAAAAGAATAAATTAGCTATGTGTGTTGCATCACTAGTTTTCCTACATGCAATGAAATGTGCCATTTTAGAAAATCTATCTAGTACAACATAAATGGAATCATTCACTCTCTGGGTTTTTGGTAATCCCAGAACAAAATCCATGCTCACTGCATCCTACAATAAAATCCATGCTCAAAGCATTCACCTAAGCAAAGGTTTTATCTTGTCCAAAGTGGCCAGATAGTCCTCCATTGTGTTTCTCCTTTATTATTTTTTTCCTCATGGAACATTTGGGAATACACAACTTATTGCTTTTAAACAAGAGGCCTCCTTGAATGAGATAGTCCAACCACTGACTTTTGTTATGACTCATTGGATTCTGAACTGTTGTATAGATATCTTTGAAATCTGCATCATCCTTGTACATTTCAATCATTTCATCAAATCCTACAACACCCACTTTGAATTCTTTCACAATAAAACTTACCCTTCTCAATGCATCTGCTACTTTATTTGACTTACCACTCTTGTGATTTATTACAAAAGTAAAGCTTTGCATAAATTCTACCCATTTGGCATGTTTTTTATTCAGCTTCAGTGGGTTATTGATGAACTATAAGGCATGATTGTCTAAATAGAATATGAATTCCTTTGGCAACAAATAATGTCTCCATTTCTTTAAGGCCTACACAATAGCATAAAACTCTTTATCATAAGAAGAATATTTCTTATTTGCATCATTCAATTTCTCACTAAAGTATGCTATTGGTCTTTGCTCCTGACTCAGAATTGCTCCAACTGCAACTCCACTAGCATCTGTTTCTACTTGAAATACTTTCTCAAAATCAGGGAAAGCCAAAATTGGTTCTTCTGTGATTTTCTTCTTCAGCAAATTAAAGTTTTTGTCTGTTGCTTCTATCCATCTGAATGGTTGATTGATCTCCTTGATTGTCTCAAAGACTAGTGCACAAATCTGACTAAAGCTTTTGATAAACTTTCTGTAAAAACTTGCAAGTCCACGGAAGCTTCTTACCTCAAATATGCTTCTGGGAGTAAGCCAGTTCCAAATTGCTTGGACCTTCTCTGGATCCATCTTCAAGCCTTCTTTAGAAACTATAAATCCCAAGTAAACTAGTTCTTCCTTCATGAAACCACATTTCTTCAAATTATTAGTAGTTTCTCTTTCTGCAGAGTTCTTAGGACCAACTTAAGATGCTTTAAATGTTCTTTACGTTTAATAAAAACTAGAATATCATCAAGATAATCAATAACAAACTTGCCTACATACTCTTTCAAGATTTCATTCATAAATCTCATAAATGTGCTAGGTGCATTAGTGAGTCCAAAAGGCATCAGTAACCACTCATACAACCCACTATTTGTTTTAAATGTAGTCTCCCACTCATCTCCTTCTCAGATTCTTATTTGATGATATACACTCTTCAAATCTATTTTAGTAAAGTATTTTGATCCACTCAAACAATCCATTAAATTATCCATGCGTGGCAAAGGAAATCTATACTTGATTGTGATCTTGTTGATGGCTCTAGAATCTGTGCACATGCACCATTATCCTCCTTTCTTTAGACTGAGTACTGTTGGTACTGCACATGGACTAAGACTTTCTCTGATTAGCCCCTTATCCATCAGCTCCTGCACTTGTCTCCCAACTTCTGCATTCTCTTGAGGAGTTAATCTGTATGCTACTTTATTTGGCAAATTTGCTTCTAGTATTAGGTCAATATGATGCTAATACTCCTGATCGGTGGCAATGCATTTGGAAAATCATCCATAATAATATCAGCAAAATCATCTAACAACATTTAACTTCTTCAGGAAAATCATCCAAGTTTGTGGAAATCAAAATTACCTTTGGTCTTCCCACAATAGAAAAATGCAACTCGTCATTCTTCACTACTTCCTGCAGCAACTCCTTTCCACTTATCAGCATAATAATACTTCCAAGTGTTCCTTTGTCAGCATTGTCCTTCAATGGCAACAATGTGTGTTTAGTTCCATCCTTCTCCAAAGTATGAGTGTTTCTCCTTCCATCATGAATAGCTTTTCGATCAAATTACCATGGTCTTCCCAGCAATACATGGCATACATACATGGAAATTACATCACATAATATCACATCTTTATACGAACCAATTTGTATCTCCACCTTACATTGTTCAGTCACAATAATCTGATGTCCCTTCTGTAACTAGGATATCTTGTAAGGAGTAGGGTACATGGTCTTTTCTAGTCCAAGCTTGTCCACCATCTCTGTAGAAACAAGATTGTTAGTGTTTCCACTGTCAATTATTACTTTGCAACACTTACCTTTTGATTTACAGGTAGTTCTAAATAAATTCTTCCTCTGTGCTGGTTCTCCAATCTCTGGCTCTGCCCTAAGCAAAGTCGTTCTCAATAACAGTGATTCACCTTCTTCAAGGGGCTCTTCCTTCTCCATAAGTCATGGTGGTTCTAGCTTTGCCTCAGCCATATTTGCATTCCTCTAACTTTCCAGTTTATTATGAGGACAATCCCATGACATATGTCCCCATTCTCCACATGTATAACACCGAACATCTCTTCCTCACCCTCTTCCTCTGGGCACAAATCTTCCTCTGTTAGACTCTCTCCTCTGTGGTGGTCTACTACTTGAGCTTCCTGCTCCATGTTGATGTTGTGGTCCCCTTGGTTGGGTAGTTTCCCTACCTCTCGCTGAGCTTTTTCCTCTATTCCTTTGACTCTATTTCCTTAATATCTTCTCTTCGACCTTCAAACTTGCTTGATAGGCATCTTCAACAGTTTTCAAACTTAACAAGCTAATATCATCTTGTATATCATATCTTAAGCTATAGATATATCTAGCTACCTTCTCCACATCATCCTCTACATGCCCTACTCTAATACTCAATCTATAAAATTCTTTTGTATATTCTTTGACAAAAATTATTTTTTGCCTTAAATTTTGCAATTTCTTAAAAAGATTCAAATGATATTCTTTAGGAAAAAACTTGGCTTTAATTTTACTTACCATTTTGTCCCATAGCTTGATCCTAGACTTCCCTTTCTTCGTTCTTGATGTCTGTAACTCGTCCCACCAGATAGTTGCATGACCCCTCGATCTGGTACCTGCAAACTTCACCTTCTTCCTTTCATTAACCTCTTCATAGTCAACGTACTGGTCTAAGGATCTGATCCAATCCATTAGCTCTTTTGTGTTCAGACTCCCTTCATACATAGGGATTTCCGCCTTAGGTTTTCCTCCTACCTTTGCTAACATCTTAATGATTTTGGTAGTTTCATTTCCTTCGTCTACTACCTCCTCTACAAAAGATTCTTTTGATGAACTCTCAACTCCTTCATCAGGTGCTCTTCTTTGGGCAGTCTCAATTGTCTCCAATCTCGTATGCAAGCTTCGTACCTCTTCCAGTAAAATTGCATTTTCCTCAAGCCTTCCTCAACCAATGCATCTCCTTGGCAGCATTTTCGCTGCAAAACAATCCTTTCTTCGGCTCTGATACCAAAAAATGACGCCCTGTGAAAGCAGGATCCACAAAAACCCCAAAATCACCCCACAAATCCCCCTTTGTAGACCAAACCCGATTGTTTTCCCTTTAAATGGAAATACACTAAAAAACCCCGCAAAGCATTGATTTTTACCTTTTTTGTATCAACACGGTTTACCGTACACGAAAGTCAATACACCGAGCACTGATGGTCATCGATCTGGAACCGCAAGATCTAACAGTGGTCAAAGATTTTGAGTGGTTCAATATATCGGGATTTAACCGCTCGATATATGGTTTCGTTCTATTCCACCTTGCTACGTGGCACCTCCTCAATGGAATCGGAGGTCGGCCTTCAAAACAACTTACCACCTCTTATATGCTCGAAATATTGTCACTATAGCGAAAGCTACTTGTGATCCAATGGTCGTGATCAATTGTGATCCAACGGATGTGATTAAATCACACAATCGCAATCGCAAGGTTCAACTGCCAGACACCTTGTGCTCCAATATGCTGATGCAGTGACCCTTTGCGAACCCGATAGCCTATCAACTCTATTATATAACTTTTCAGATCTAGTTGTATCGCAAGTTGGAGTTCGGCGATTCCACAAGCTGTTCCTCTCCTTTTAAGAGATGTGATTGGGTTCTACGGACCCAATAGCATTAAAAGCTTCTGTCTATAAAATTTGATGTCCGAATTCCAAATCCAAAGGCATTTTGCGACGATCTCTAGTGTATTTTGGGTTTTCCGCTTATGGAACCAAATTGATACATTTAACTCATTGATTCTTCTTTTAACTCAGTGTTTCTGTTATATAGTATGAAAGACACAGAGCCAGCACCAATATCATCCGAATACAAAGAAAACAAACATTAGAGGACCTCAATGGGCTGCATATATATAATTATGCACACAACATCAATTCATTCATACTAAAAGGGTTACAGAATCTCAGCCTTGGGCCTGAATACACAAATAAAGACCTCTGCCTCTAAAATACAATCCACACACTACCTCTGCCTCTAAAATACAATCCACACACTATCTTGTTTTTGCTCTATTAAATCCACTCATCAATCCTCTCTCTTTTTCATTACATTTTTCCTCATTTTTGTAAGTCAGATACCACTGTAACTGTATCTAATAATCAATCCCTATTTTTAATAAATCTAACAACAAATCTTCTAATTCCTAGCTCAATGTCCACCTATGCTAACAACTCACCCTTTAGCCTAAAATAAGACAATTTCTAACTTATTACAATAATAAAATACAACTCATTTGTTGAGAGATCAAACCCTCTCAGTAAAACTGCTTTTGACCCATCAGGTCAATGAATTTCAACTTTGTCTAGCCACAACATGTGAACAAGCTTTCACATTATTTGCTAATTTTAGACTCTCCTGCATCAGAAACACTATGTATAATTACAATAGAAACAATGTTTTCAATAATGTGAATATCGAAAAACAAAACCAAAAAATTGTGTACACTCAATTTTCTTAAAAACGTCTTAGTAGCTTGTGTATAATAAAAAACAAAAAAGGCACTTGGAAAAAAACAAAAAAGAATATGTAAATTAAGATTTATTATTAAAGTTTTAATGTCTATTTTGAGGGGTGATGTTAGGGTCCAACCCTAACCCCTTTATTTATGTAATAGGGTTGAGTCATAGTTATAGTTAGTTAAAGAGTCAATAAAGCCCATATTAATAATTGTAAGTGGTTAACCCTCATTTAAGAAAGGGACCACAGTTAGTTGCAAACAAGCCATGGTAACAAATAGATGGTATTGAGAGAACCATGGTAATGACCCATGGTATTGTATGTATGAATCATATATAAAGGATAGAGACTCCCCATTAAGAAATATCGAGTCTTATTTTGTAATCAAGTGTTGTTGTTCTGGAGGTTGCCCCCTCGAAGAGGCAAGTGAACATTGCTTTCATATCTGAATAATAAAATACTTGTTGTTTTTCTCATTTTGTTCTGCGTTTTGGGTTATATTTCTTTGTATATTTGGTATTCTGGAATGTATCATAGGTCAAGAGCATAAAAAGTGGTATCAGAGCGCTTTATAGGGCTGGTGGTACCTCCAATTTCGGCAAAAAAAAATTAGGCTAGAGATGTGTTCCGACGTCTTTAAACCATGGGATCTGTCGTTGAGTGCATAAACCTACGGATTTGGGGAGGGATGCAGGCAAGAAATACAAGAGGTGGTCACGCTTGTTGGACTCCTTTGTTACCCCTGTGGGTACCCCTTCGAGTAGTAGTGCATTAGACAGAATCCTGCATGGATTGTCTTCCACGTACCCTCTTCCTATATCGGATGCCCCCTAGGCTCACTTGAAACCTCACCTTAGATAAATTGTCGATCGTCTTGTTGCTATAGTACACTGAGAACAACACTCGGGGAGATTACTCGCACGTACGATAGGGTAGTCGGGTAGTACAGCTAAGGGTACGGTTGATCCTCCATAGTTAGTGCCTTGAAAGATTAGGTGGAGTACTATTGTTGGACCCTTATGTATATTGCGATTTGTAGCCCCTGACACTCCTTTGAGACCATAGTTCCCTCAACTCTTTGAAGTTTTCCCATTATCATATTTTCCAAATAAGATCTAGCAGTTGGGGTTTTGTCGCCACCGCAACAATCAGATCCATCAGTTGAGGTTCTACCACCATAGTACCATTCAGATCTAGCAGTTGGATTTCTGTCGCCGCCACATTCTAACTCACATTCAGTCGTTGGGGTTTCGCAGGCATATCTAACCATCTGCACAGTGAGGCTTGTGGCTCCTATAGTCTGGGCCGATTTTCGCAAGACATTAGGCAGGATCAAGTTTTCTGGAATTTAGCCATTGCATTATTGATCAGTGAGCAGTAAAACTTCGTTCGGAGTAAAAAAAAAAAGTTTGAGGCCTTCCCGAGACGCTTACAAGAGACGTAGCCCATAAGATTCAGGACGACGAGTTGATCACAGTGGTACCATTCACTTGTCAACTTCAATTTTCAAGCGGTCCCAATTTTTTTCTAAGTGACAACAAGTGACCAAGATCTATGTATGGTAGAAACCAAAATTCAAGTCATGGCCAACGAGAAGTTCGCGAGCCTTGAACAAATGTTGGAGGCTTTCTAGAGCCTAGCGGATCAAATGCAGGAGTTCATGGCACAATTCAAACTGAACATGTCAGGGTTGCTTTCCGAGGCATGTGGTATTAATGAAGATCTTGAAGGAGAGTCTAGCCATCATATTCACTTCCATGGAAATCACCCCCATTCCCACCCTCGGCCACCTAAGATGGACATCTATAAATTTGATGGCTCTAATTTGGCAGTATGGGTAGCACAAATGGAACAATATTTCATTACAAATGATATTCAAGATGATCAAACTAAACTACGTGTGGGATCCCTTTACTTAGAACAAGAGAGATGGCAATGGTGGCAGTGGCATCGAAAATGCTATCCCAGGAACATAACTTGGAAGGTGTTATCAAAATCTCTTTATGACCGCTTTCACAAATATTCTAATTTTTTGGGTCGCATTACTAAGCTCCGACAAAGAGGCACAATAAAAAACTACATTACAGCCTTTGAGACATTGGCCATCCGCACAGAAGGTATGGGAGATGAATTCTACTTAAAATTTTTATAAGTGGTCTCAAAGAAGCTGTTCAAGCCCATCTTAAGATGCACCACCCACCTACATGGATGGACACTTGCACAAAGGCTATCGAAGTGGAACGTGCTTTAGTTTCCCAGTTGCCTCATCCAAATTTCATAGCCAAGGGATGCCCCACCTAGGCTCAGGGCCCTACCCAAACACTTAAGGTTCAAAAGGTGTCTCCAACAGAAATGTTTGAAAGAAGAAAATAAGGATTGTGCTACTATGATGACAAATACTCCCCGGGGCATAAATGCAAGGAACCCAAATTGTTTCAAATTGATGCTACTGATCCCAGCTAATCTGAGGAAGCCCCACCCATAGAGGGACCAGAGGACAAAGTTGAGGACACCCAGTAGGACAATGAGCTCCCAGCTATGCCAGAGGAACCAATTATCTCGCTACATGCTTCAGCATACATTTCTGCACCCCAAACTCTCAAAATCAAGGGCTTTATTAAACATCGCCCGGTAGTAGTATTGATTGATAATGGTAGCACTCATAACTTTATCCATCAGCGAGTCGCAGAAGATGTTCATTGTGATGTCATGGAAGTCTCTAATTTCTAGGTCCAAATTGCTGATGGGGGGACAATTAACATGGGTGGTTGTGACATTGTCTTGGGTGTTGAATGGCTTCACACATTAGGCCTAATCACAATGGATTTCCAAGAGTTATATATGAGCTTTAAGTAGAATGACCACATGCATACCCTCCGTGGACTCCAGGCAGGTGCTCCTTCTATCATAAGCTCGCATCGAATGGAAAATTTGTTGAAAAAGGGCCATCATGGAGTTATCACCCAGTTTAATGTCATCCAGGGCATCGAGCCCACTACTCTTCATATTCATCCTGAGATGCAACAGGTCATAAACCACCACCAGCAAGTATTTGACAAACCTAAAGAGCTTCCACCCTCTAGATGGGAACATGATCATGGCATCACTTTGGTCCCAAGGGCACAACCACTGAATGGGCACCCATATTGATATCCTTTCGCCCAAAAAAATGAAATTGAAAAAATCATCAAGGAACTCATTGAAGCCAATGTTATTCATCCTAGAATCAGTCCTTATTCATCACCAGTGGTCATGGTGCTCAATAAAGATGGGGAATGGCGCATGTGTCCAGACTTCAAGGCTCTCAACAAGCTCAATGTCAAAGACAAATTCCATATCCTGGTTGTTGATGATCTGCTTGATGAACTACATGGTGCTCAATTCTTTACAAAGCTAGATCTTCGCTTTGGCTATCACCAAATATGCATGAAAGAAGTAGACCTTCCCAAGGCCGCTTTCCGAACTCATGAAGGCCATTATTAATTCTTGGTCATGCCATTTGGTCTCTGTAATGCCCCATCCACTTTTCAAAGCCTCATGCA
The DNA here is from genome assembly GCA_000404065.3 of Pinus taeda. Lineage (NCBI taxonomy): Eukaryota > Viridiplantae > Streptophyta > Pinopsida > Pinales > Pinaceae > Pinus > Pinus taeda. The sequence continues at coordinate 21,611 of APFE030529451.1, forward strand.
TCACCTGCTGAAACCATATCTCCGAAAATTTGTCCTCGTTTTCTTTGATGACATTCTCATCTATAGCCTAACTTGGGAAAAACATCTTCAGCATGTAGACCTATTCTTGCAACTGCTCCGGAATCATAAATTATTTGTCAAACTGTCCAAGTGCTCTTTTGGCAGGGAAGAAGTCGAGTATTTGGGCCACATTTTCGGTCGTGAAGGTGTCCGGGTGGATCCCAAAAAGATATAGGAAATGCAAAACTGGCCCCAACCAAAAACCTTGAAGAATTTAAGGGGATTCTTGGGTCTCACCAGCTACTATCGCAAATTTGTCTGCAATTATGGTTGCATTGCTAGGCTCCTCACTAACCTTCTCAAGAAAAATTCATTCCTCTGGATCGATGCAGCACATAGGCGTTTATGGCTCTCAAACATGCCATGTGTTCCACTCCCATATTGGCACTACCCGACTTCACCAAATCTTTTGTGATTGAATGTGATGCTTCAGGTAGTGGTATTGGTGTTGTCTTAATGCCATATTACATGCAGTAGATATCTAGCGACCATACTTATTGGGGCAACATTTCCAAATCTGCATAGACCATCAAAGCCTCAAATATTTTTCGAAGCAATTTCTATCCTCACCCCAGCAAAATAAATGGCTAGCCAAAATGTTGGGATATGATTATGAGATAATTTACAAGAAAGGGCGTGAAAATGTAGTAGTGGATGCTTTATCACACCAATTTGAGGATGAAAGCAGCTTGCTATCAATCTCTCTTCCCATACCAAATTGGATTGAAGAAGCTCGCAAGGAATGGTTTTCACACCCCTCTCTCTCCCAACTCATTAATCAATTGAGAGCACATCCTAATTCCTCAGTTGGCTACTCTTGGAAGGATGAGATTCTTTGCTACAAGGATAGAGTATTTATATCACCGACATCCACCCTCAAAACATGCATTTTGGCAGAGTTGCACTCATCTCCCATTGTGGGCCATGCAGGCTCTTAGAAGACTTGTGCTTGCACTCGTCATTCTTTCTTTTGGATAGGCATGAAAACTGACATTCTTACTTTTGTAGCTGAATGTGATGTGTGTCAATGCCACAAAGGAGAAATAGTCAAGTCACCAGACACCTTATAACCATTGCCAATTCCTGTCTGAGTCTGGATGGATTTTTCTATGGATTTCATTACTGGTCTTCTGAAGTCAGGCAACAAATCAGTCATCATGGTGGTTGTGGACAAACTTTCTAAATATGCTCATTTTTGCGCTCTAACCCATCCATTTACCCCCACTTTGGTGGATCAATATTTCATGGACCAGATCTTCAAACTGCATGGCATGCCCACTTCCATTATGTCTGATCATGACCCGACTTTCACCAATAACGTTTGGCAAGAACTTTTCAAGCTACAAGGCACCCAACTCCAACTAAGTACTTCCTATCATCCCCACACTGATGAAGCAATCAACAAATGTTTGGAGACATATCTAAGGTGCTTCACTTCAGAAAAGCAACATCAATGGGTACAATGGCTACCTTTAGCTGAATGGTGGTATAATACTAACTATCATGCAGCCACCAAGATGACTCCATATGAAGCAGTGTATGGCCAACTCCCACCTTCACCTATTTCTTATATCCCTAGATGCTCTAAGGTGAAACTAGTGGATCAACTCCTACAAAACCATGCAACCATGCTAGCCTGTCTCAAAAAATAATTTCTATCAAGCTCAAAATTGAATGAAGCAACAAGTAGACCAACATCGTTCAGAGTGCACATTTCAAGAAGGGGATTAGGTATTCCTACGGTTGCAACCATATAAGAAAACATCACTCAAAGAAAAGGGATGCCAAAAATTAGCTCCAAAATTCTACGAGCCTTATCAAATCCTTCAATGCATTGGAGCAGTAGACTACAAGCTAACCTTGCCACCAACTTCAAAAATCCATCCAATCTTCCATGTATCATGCCTCAAGAAAGTGGTGGGGAACAATTGTAGAATTCAAACCAATCTACCTGAATTGGATGAAGAAGGTTCACTCTGGCTCCAAGTTGAACAGGTTCTCAATACATGAGAATGACATTTGTGTGGCCACATGATCAAGGGAGTCCTCGTCAAGTGCAAAGACACCTCTCCAAAAGATGCGACCTAGAACCAGCCACTATTCTTCAGCAATTTCTGTAGCTTCAACCTTGAGGACAAGGCTGGTTTTTACGGGGGAGGGCATGTTAGGGTCCAACCCTAACCCCTTTATTTATGTAATAAGGTCGAGTCATAGTTATAGTTAGTTAAAGAGTCAATAAAGCCCGTATTAATAATTGTAAGTGGTTAACTTGCATTTAAGAAAGGGACCACAGTTAGTTGCAAATGGGTCATGGTATTAAATAGATCGTATTGAGAGAACCATGGTAATGACCCATGGTATTGTATGTATGAATCCTATATAAAGGATAGAGATTCCCCATTGAGAAATATCGAGTCATATTTTGTAATTGAGCTTTGTGCTGCTGGAGGTTGCCCCCTTAAAGAGGCAAGTGAACATTGCTTTCATATTTGAATAATAAAATACTTGATACTTTTCTCATTTTGTTCTGTGTTCTAGGTTGTATCTCTTCACATATTTGGTATTCTAGAATTTCTCTCAGGTCAAGAGCATAACAGGTGACTTTAAGATCCAATTTAGGTGAATTTCATCCTATCAAAGAAAAATGACATGATATTCCTTGTTTCAATTTTGAAATTACTTTTTATTATTTTAATTTATTAAGATCAGTTTAAAATATTACTAAATTGTTTATGTAAAGGTTAAATCTTTATCCGTTGAATAATTATTTATAAAGAGTTGGAATAGAAGGAGCTCAACCTTTGAGGTTGTTAGGGTTTTACTCTAACTGCTCAATATTCGCACCATTTGAATGGATTTTTTGTAGATATTTCTGCGGTTCAATGGTGAATCCTTGTGAACTCGTGAATAAATATGTTTCTTTTGCAAGTATGGTTGTCGATCAAGCTAGCTCTTCTTCCATTTCGCACAACTCTGTGTTGAAGTTTGGTTATGTTTCTTTTGCAAGTATGGTTGTCGATCAAGCTAGCTCTTCTTCCATTTCGCACAACTCTGTGTTGAAGTTTGGTTCTGGTCTTCCGGTGGTTTAAGAAATTTATTTCCTTAATGTTTTTATGGATGAAGAAGCATTTTGTACAATTTTATGTTGAAGTTTGGTTCTGGTCTTCCCATGGTTTAAGAAATTTATTTCCTTAATGTTCTTGTGGATGAAGAGGCTTTCTTCTGTGAAAAATATTTTTCGAAGAATGATTTGGCTTGTAGGTTTAATGGGTACTGACCCCGTTGACCGATCTACTTAAGTGGATCTCTGAGACATGGAAGGCCCTTTTTATGGACGAGTTGAATATTTACCCTGTCGCTTGGGGTTTCTTCATTGTGGTTTTTGATAAGGTTGAGGACAAGAAGTTTACCTATGAAGTTGGGTTGTGGTTTTGGGGCATTATTGACCTCTTCATGCAACCCTGGACTCCCACTTTTGACTCAGTAACATCATCAATTTCTACAACCCAAGTTTGGGTAAGGTTTCCGAACTTTCCCTTGCATTTTTTGAAGTGCACATTACTTTCCCCCATTGGGAATGCACTGGGAAAATTCTAATGTAGTTGTCCTCAATTTGGGTAAGGCTTCTAAACTTTCCCTTACATTTTTGGAATTGCACATCACTTTCCTCCATTGGGAATGCACTTGGAAAATCCTAACGTAGTTGTCTAAAACAGGAAAAAATTTCAAGACTATTTATGCCCGCATGCTTCAAGAAGGGTTTTCCCATGGAGCAAGACTACTTATGCCCGCATGCTTCAACAAGGGTTTTCCCGTGGAGATTAATTTGACAATGGCAAACTATGTTTGGGTCCAAAATCTCGACTATGATAATATCTTATTCCGATTTAGAGCATTCTATGCAACAGGGCATGTAATTAAAAATTGCCACAAGCATTATAGCAAAAACTGGAAAAAAATGTTGAAGAGGCAAATGGTGGGAAGGTGCACAAGGTGATCACTATACAATACTCAAAGGAGAAGAGGTTCAGGACCAAAAAGAACTAGAAGACAATAAGGAAGTAGATTCAATCAAAGAAACCATAGTCATGACAACAAACCTATGCACGGAAATTGCTTGCCAATATGGTTCCTCCAGTCACCAATAAGGATTTCTCAGTAGAAAACAAATTCCCTCAGGGAACCACAAGATATCTTGTTGAAAATGAAACTTCTTGGTAAAATCAAGTGGATGAAGAAGATTTGAAGAATAATATTGTGCTAAGAATGATTATCCGGAATTTCAAGAATATACAGGTTGGATTCAAGTTTGGAAGAAAGGAAAAAAAATTCCCCAAGAAAAACAAGAAGTCAAACTAGATCAAAATAAAATTACAATGAAAAATGGAATGTAAATACGTCTGTATTTGGGGTTTTTTGGAAAAAAATTTAGTTGGAAAGGGGCTGAAGTTTTTGTGTTATGGGGAACTAATTTGAAGGTTTGGATTGAGCCTTTGTGCATCTCCAACCCGCAAGGAAAATTGGAATAAAAAATTAGAATATGTAAACCCGCAAGGAAAATTAGAATATGTAAAAGTTTTGACGTTGTAATCCAATTTTTTTTAATAAGAAAATTAGAATATATAAAAGTTCCAACGGTGTAATCCAATTTTTTTTAATACAAATCTCTACCGGTTTTGTTTAAAAATATATGTGATAAGTGTCATGGATTCTAAAATTGCTAGTCTTTTGGAACTTTTTTAACCTAATCACAAACTTCCTTGCCCTCAATGACCTCATTGCATTCTCTGACTACACGGAATGCACTGATTAAATATGGCCGTGGAGGATTTGACCTCATGCTATGCACCAGATAAAGGCCATCAGTGATGAGGACCTTGACGACCGCAATTGTATTTTCCCCTTACCATTGAAACCCCACCAAGAATACCTCACAAGGAAGCCACTGCAATAGAGACCCACAATCGAAATCCAACCCAACCGTAATGAAAGTAGAAAAGCGGAGTACAGAGAGTCAAATGCAAGAAGAGTTACCCAGCCATGTCCGCATAAAGAGTTGGCCAAACTCTGACAAAATTCAAACTAGTAGCTGTCGAAACACAGGACATTTCAAGGCAAAAGACTTGAACTAATCCCTAATATTCATGACGAAGTGTGAAGATCGGATACTCTGGAAACTAGCCAACATAAAACATGTAACCATAAATGACAAATACCATAATGTCAAAACAAACCCAGACTGATGATGGATGAATGCAACCAGCAGTTCTCTTATGGTAATTGAAATATATTAATACATAATAGATACAGAGACTGATGAGCGGCCGAGCGTATCTATTTACCTTGACTGGTCAGCATCAGCGTCTCCATACTCTGTTGCTTGTTTTCACATGCACGGGCTTCGATATTCGGGGCCGGGGAAACAGATTTCACCGTTACTGCACCTTCATGGCCATGACTGTGATTGACAAATGCCTCATTGGTTTCTCTCTTGTAAACATAAAACCGAGAGACAACAAGGAAGAAAATCAGATTTAAAATGTTAAGAACAGCTAAGAGGGCATAATAGTAATAAAGACGAGATGCATTAAGATTGTCTGAAACCCAATTGGCGTGGCCCTTTCTTCCAGTGATCTTAGTCGTAACAGTTAGGAGAAAACTGCTCAGAAAACTCCCAATCCCTGTAGTGCTTCCAACCAATGCAGTTCCTATGCTCTGCATGCTTTCAGGGGCCTGATTATAAAAGAATTCTAATTTTCCCACTTCAAGGAAGGCTTCTGCTATGCCCATAAGCAAATACTGAGGAAGCAAGATAAAAATGGTGAGGGGAGCTACTGCTCTTGGGTTGCCTTGAAGCCCGTGTTCTTTCACAACTCTGATCCGCTTGATTTCGGCTATGGTGGCCACTACCATGACTAGAATGTGGATGGCCAACCCAGTACCTATCCTCTGTAGGATTGTTATGCCTCTGGGATTACCAGTGAACCTTCTCAAAGTCCTCACTAGGATTCTGTCATACAGAACCAGAAATACCAGCAATGATATCGAGACAAACGATGTGACACTGCCAGCGGGGATTTCAAAGTGAGGACCCATGTGCCTGTTCAGTCTCGTTCCCTGATTTACGAACAGTGTGTTTGCTTGGGCTATCACGGCGCTGGGCATGAACATGGCAACCCAAATGGGTACCATTTTTAGCATAAGCTTCGTTTCTTCCACTTGGGTTACCGAACACAGCTTACTGGTTGAGCCATCGTGTGTTGCGGCTTTATCCAGAAATCTGAAAAGAAAAAGGAAAATTACGTTATTGTATTGTTGTTTATCTCTGAATTAAAATTTAGTTTTATAATCAGATTTGGAATGCTTAGTTTCATCTTTCAAGGACGGTGCAAAATATTGTTTTTTATATCCGATTGACGGTGCAAAATATTGTTTTTTATATCCGATTTCCTGAAATTCTGTAGTTTAAAATATTGCTTTTGCGGTGGGTTTGGTGTTCATGTTAGGTGAGCTTAAGTAGATTGTAAATTTCTCAAATATTGGAGAATTCGACGGACATGAGCGCGCTCAAAAAATTTAGTTAGCCCATTTCCACAGTTTCCAAAAGCAGGATTTGGTCCAGGAAAAACGGGCAAGATTCGGGTTGACCAGGAAGCTTGTTCGTGATTCTTTACGCTCGGGTTTCTATAAAGTAAAATATTTGCCATTGTGATAAACCTAAACCTACGTAGAAAAGTAGATGCCCAAGTGTCACGCCTCATCTTTTTGTCAAGTCAAAATTTTCCATTACAAGTGATTAACATTATACAAAAATTATAATAGTAACAATGTTTAAATTTAATAACCCATTCAGTTACCAATTCTAGATAGACACGCTACGTTAACTTAATTATAGTTTAATTATAAATTTATAAATATCCAAAAATTTAACAAAAGAAAACCTTGTGCTGTAAAAATTATTAAATTGCTAATTCTGAAATATTCCATAAAATTATTAAATCACTAAAACTAAAATATACCAAAAATAGAAAAGAGATGCAAAATCAAATCATTACATTTTTAAAATATTTTAATATTTTAAAAGTTTTAAAAATAGGGAGTTGTTTTTAATGTGTTTTTTTTTTAATTTTTGGTGTTAGAATCGAGTGGAAGGATTTGAGGTGAAATCTTGATTTGTGTTATTTAAACTAGTTTTTTAAATTGTATATATAGATTCAGCACGCCTAAAAAAAATTTAAACACTTCTATTGTGCAAGAATTACCCATCAAACTTGCAATTTCAATAAATTGAAAAATTAAACTAGAAAACTTTCAAAAAAAACCACTAAACCACTATTTAAATCTAGCTATCTTTACTTTCTTACCATGAAAAGCTAATTCCAAAAATGGTGATGGTGAAACTCTACCTCAAACTCGGAGTGTGATGAATGGGGAATCTTCCTCGAGCAACGTACTCTTTAGGGTCCACTTCATGAAGTTTGTTGTAATCGGACGGTACATCGATTCTCCATTTACGAGCTGCTGCCACAATTACCTGCGCCATGCGACCAAATGGATTCCCTTTCTGCACCTTGTATCTGTAAAATGGAGTGCCTATGAAGAATATTACAACAGATATGATCAATCCCGCTGTGGGAATCCCGTAACCCAAACTGAATCCAACATTCTGCTGAATATATATGAGAAGAGTTTGACCAATCAACGTCCCAATAAACACACCAAAGAGCCACCAATTGAAGAAGGAGGCCTTCTGAACCTTCTCTTTGGGATCGAATTCATCGAACTGATCTCCACCAAGGGCCACGATGTTGGGCTGTGTGCCGCCATTGGCCACAGCAAGAACGTACAAAGCAAAGTAGAAAACCCCAATCTGAAGCTCCGAAGCTTTCTCACATATGTTAGAGTCCGATTTGCAATCTGGTGGTCTCAGAGATGGCAGTGAGACGGCTAATGTCAAAATTATCATTCCCTACATACCGTAAGTTGCTGGTTAGATTACATATTTAACATATTATATAGTTTGAGTGGATTTATAGTTTGAGTGGATTTAATGGGTAATACTATATGGTTTTTTCTCAAATAAAATAAGTATATCTTAAAAGTCAAATAACTGAACAAAAAATCCTTGTCCCACAAACAAACTCATATATCTGTGATTGTTAAAGTCTGAGACACAGAAATATTTTCTCAGATACCCAAATAATCCAAACCAATTAATTTGGACCCCGTAAAATGTCTGCACTAAAAATACACAAATATAAATCTGGAATAGGAAAGATTGATGTCTATAAATACCATAATCTCAAAACATTAATGGAAACACCAAACGTCCACAGCTCATGAGATCTCTCAGAAACTTGAAACGATAATTTTCTTCGTAGTACATTGTTGGAAGCCTCATACAAACCAAAAAGACAGTGAAAGATGGAGGAGAGCGATGAGATGCGCACCAGTATATAAATAAATGAAGACACTGTAAATGTCCAATAGCGTCCCCAGTGAGTATCTGCAATATATGAGCCGAGGATTGGAGTGATCCAAATTGCACCTGCCCAATTATTGACATTCCTTGAGGAATTCAAAGGGCTCTCATGGAGTTTAGTTGTTAAGTAAATCACCAAATTGGACACAATACCAATGAAAACCATAGTTTCGAAGATCTCATAGCCTGTAATTAAACATCGACATCTGCAGTGTTAACCTAAAGAAAAGGTATTAATATAAACAGGGAGAAACCAGGCATTGCATCTCACCAATAAGGAAGGAACAAGCTTTCCATCTTCCTGTCTTGGACCTGAGAACGGGCCTGCCTTTGAGGTCCAAGGAGCCATCCATGGCGATTAAACCTCGAGACTCCATGCTACAGTTCCCTTGCCGTTCATATTCGTTTTCGTTTTCTGCCATTGCTCAATGCCTGAACTGTGAGCTTTTGATCCTTTCGCTGTGTTGTTAATAAATCTGGTTTCGATGTTTGGGTTCTTGATTGAATATAAGCTCTTGACAACGCATCCCTCTTTACTCGTAGTTTGAGAGTGCGTAACGCCGCAACCGAGGGCTGGTCTTCTGGACACACAACCTGACAGCTTCAGGTTATCGCGGACCGTGGACCGTGTTTTATGTTAGCCATTGGCCCATTTTGCATTAAAATTCGATATGTATATACACTTCTATTTCCCGATGTCCTCGATGCTAGAAGTAAACTCTCCAGCTATAAAACCTCCTCTCTCTTCTTTAAACTCTAATTTTTTTTTTAATGAAACTTCCACTCCTTTTAAGGTGGTAATAAAATATTTACCAGTTAGTATGAGGAAAGGAATAACGAAAAGATTAAATTTCTGTATATTAAATATTTTAATCTTCTATACATATCAAAACTATTATTTTTGTGATAAAACATCTTAACTTACTTACCAAGTCAATCTAAACTTGTCTACTAGCCACCCCATATATATAATATAGCTACTTATCAATATAACTGGTCTACTATCATACCCAAATATATAATATATAGCAAAGTAGCATCTTTGTTATGGCTTTTAATTATTATATGAGTTCACTGGTGTTGAGAGAGAAGTAACCTCTCAAGACATTTAAATTTTTTTCTGAGTTGGAAGATTGGGTGCGAGATATCGAGCATACATATGGATATTTCAACCAATACATGCACGCAATGTATTTATATTGGAATATGAAATTCTTCCTTGGTAGGGTCTTTTTGGATAGGTTCGACCATCGGAGAGATCTTTTCCACTCTATGGAGCACTTGCATCGCCACATGAAGGACCTAAATCAAAGGTTGGAATGCATCCAACAACACCTTAGCATCCCACCCTTGGCTCAAGGCACCCCAAGAAACAACAAGGATCCTATCTAGGTCACAACTATGGACTCAAACCCATCCACCTAGTCTCCTACTATGTTATTAATAATACATCTAAATTTCTTTACTTGCCCAATCAATTTATGCCTAGCCAAATATATGATATATAACAAAGTAACATGTTAGTTTCTTTTATTTTGTATTTTACATTAAATATTTTAGTGCATGTGACAATGGTTCATTGAATTTGAATTCCAAGAAATAAAATAGCAAATGTGATGGAGGGGCATAGAATCTATTCCAAATTAGATTTGATTCTTATAAGCTTCTAGAAGGGCGGCATGACATTCTACTAAAGTGGACATGAATTTCCTCTTTTTTGTAATTTTAAATGATTATTGTAAGTCTCTACAAGATTTTTCTTGTCTATTAGGGTTTTATGTTGCTCAAATGGGTTGCCTACAAATTGTGGGCAGTCATTTCATGGTAAAATCAAGCTGCCAGAAAGAATGTAAATTAGGCTAAGAGGCTTCAGGCCCCAGGAGGCTACAGCATGTAATCTTATTTTGTTTTAACCAAAATTCCCTATGCATTCATAATCCACAAGTGTTTATTATGTGCATATGGTGTGTCTGACTTCTTTGTGTGTGTTTGTTTTAAGTCTACAAACCCTATCGAATTATCGTGGTTGCCATGTTTTAGGAAGACATATTAAGAGACATATAGAGAGTGGCAAGTCACTTGAGATCTTAAGCTTTGTCCAATTTGGGCATGGATGGAGGGACTGTATCCTTGTAGTGTGGTGAGAGATTCAAATATGGGATCTTGATAGGGTGAAAATCCCATGAAGGCAAAGTTAAAGAATTGGGTGTGTGTGTCGAACTGGCCATTCAAATCAAAGCATAATGAAGTGGGTGTAGATTCCCAATGTGGCCGAATGGATGAGCCAAATACTATTGTGATCACCCAAAAAATAATCACCTAGCAATTTTCTACTAAGTTGATTGAAATACACCATGTAGGATGGCTTTTTACATATTAAAACCCAATTTCACCTTAGGAAATAATTTAGTGGACCATTTTCCTAAATTATTTCTCATTAAAATCCAAAAAAACCCATAAGAATAATTAAAAATTATTATTTATTTATTATTCGCTGGAAATAATTATTAAATTGTTATTTAATGATTATTTCTAACCATTTTTTACTTAATCACTAAGGAATAATTAAATAAATTATTATTTACTTATTATTCCATAATTATCCCCTATTTATCTCATGAGATAATTATTAAATCATTAATTTAATAATTATTTCTAATTCATTCTTGCCTCTATCGTATAAAGTAATTAATAAATCATTTTTTATTTATGATTTACTTTAACCACTTTCTAAGTAAAGATATTTGATTGTTTCAAATAATCTTTCCCTCTCTAAAATATAATAAGATATTTCTAATGGTTAGATCTTGATTTGGTTTAACATTTTTTTTATTATACTAAATCTAGATCTACCCTAATATTTTGTTATAAATAGAGGGGTTTTCTCCCCATTCTTCACCATGACAATTCTCATTGTCTTCATTATTGTCCTATGAGATTTGAGCTACCATTTTGAGTTGAAGTCATCACCACTTCTTTTGTCCATTACATGCATCCTGAGGGAGAGAGCTGAAGCACAGGGTATCAAAGGACCCATCCAAGTCTGCATATTCTCCTCATTAGGTGTATTCAAAACATTTTTAATAATAAAATTTGATTTATCATATTTCCAATGGGTTTCTGGTATAATATTTGTTGTTATATGTTTCTTCTTATTTATATGTTATTTGTTGTAGAGTTCTAATATTTGTTTTGCAAGTTTGAAAAATGTTATTAGTAACCAACTTATGTTGTTAGGGCTATTTGTCACTAGTGGCTTAAGTGAAGGATTTTGGTACACTTGCTAGAAAACTTCATACTAACAAAAGGCGACTCCGCTGGTTTAAAAATTCTAAACTTTAGTGATTGTTGTTTCAATATTTTTCAAGATTTCTCAAGATTTTTTCTTTCTCTAAATTTTCATTTCTACTTTTTATATTTTTTCTATTTGCTAGAAAAATATTTGTTATGTTGGGTTTTCGTGTCTTTTTTGCAAGTCACAGGTACCAACTGTGCAAGAGACTACACTCTATACAATAGATATGTTGAGCAAGACCTTCAGAGAGGAAGAACACTTTTTGGGGAAAAATTTGCGCAGCCTAGTGCACTTTTTGGGCCAACATTTGCACCAAGACACATAAATCAAGTCAAAACCTAGGCCCCCTCAAATTTTCAATTTTTTTTTCTTCAGAATTTCTAGAACTTTGTCGAGAGTTTTGCCTATGTGTCGGGAAGAGTTTATTCGTTATTCATGTTCACCCTTAGGCCTAGAGTCTCTTAGTATTTTTTCTCACTCAGAGGAAGGAGAAAGTCCCTTAGGGTTTAGAGTATACCTCTGTCACTTAGTACAAACTTTGTTGAGTTGAGTAGTGTAGTTTGTAGAAATTTCAACCACTGTTTTCTAGTGTTGTTGTCATATTTTTCAGTGCTTTTTATTCCATATTTACAAAAAATTGTTTCCCTTTGATACTTGTGTTTCTTTTATTCTTTAGGATCCCCTTGAGTATCCTTCCTTTTGCAATTTGTTTTCTGCTATTTTCTAACACTTTGCCTTCTTTTTGGCTAGTTTTCTCATCATCATTTCAATAGATTTGGCCTTAGATCCTAGTCACTTAGACATTGGATCTTTTGTTCTTTTAATTTCTTTGGGTCACTTGTTTTTTCCATCATTTCTCTTGTTGCTTCATAAACCTTTTTGTGTGGGAAGTTGTGTGCATGAGTTTGTTATTCATTTTCAGTATTTTCTACATTTTATGCACTTTATTTCTCAGTAGCATTGGCTTCATAAAATATGTTTAAATCAACCCAACCACATACACATTATACATACACTCACAACCTAAGCAAAATAGAGCTTGGTTAGCGTTATCACAATAAAATTTTACCATTTTTAAATCCTTTTTGGAAAATGTTGACAATTGTAGTGTCAGTATTTAAAATTGTAATAAACAGGGAAAATTTCTTGATAGCACGGTTGTCAAAAAAAAATTGAAATCTGAGTAAATAAGAAGAGAAGTTTTCAATAATTTTCCAAGCAGCATAAGGACTCAAAACCTACATCGGACCTCCTCCATTGGAAAGTGATCTGAACAAGCTTTCCAATAGTATGTGGAAGTCCAAAAATGGACTCCTAGAACAAAAGATATGGCCTATTGAAGTTTAAGGGTTTGAAGCCTTTGAAAGGAAGGGAAATTGGAGGTATAGGGCACATTGAAAATCGCATATCGGAAGGTCCAACACATCGAAGCTTTAAGCACATCGGCGATCACATATTAATGATCGCACATCGGTGATCACAACATCGGAGTTCCATGGCGATTCAACGAATCGGCAATCGGCGAATCAGAGAATGTGACAACTTTAAAAAGTTGCAATTGTAACGAACCTTCTGAGCCTGCCTAGATATTTAGCCCCTAGGATTTATGAATTTAAAATTTTCTTTGTTTACCATTGAGATTTCACCACTATCACCAGTATCATCATCATATAAACACCACTCTACTCATAGACTTATTAATCATAAAGTTAAAAGTGAATCCATACTATGGATTTTTTTATGTTCAACATCCTGACTTGTATGTCAAACCAGTTACTATGCATACTGCACAATTTGGGAAAGGATTTAATATTGTTGAAAAATGTGCAACAAGAAATGTTAAATTTAGAATGTGCTAAAAATAGACCTGTTAAAAATAGCATGTCTAAAAATAGCAGTTTGGCCAGTGAGGTCATTGGCCACATTGGGTGAGATGTGAAACTACTTAAAATAGAAAGTTCTAAAAATAGCATTTCTGGGTCCCTTCCTATTTATAGTAGTCCCTAGTCTATCTATAAGAAGTAAAATTAATTTTGGTCTTAACAACAGTTGGAAATATTAATTAATTAATTCAGTTGAGTTAATTAGTTAAGGAAATTCGAATTTGAAGTCTTTGTGAGCATGCACATGAGTTGTCCCACCGATTGAGGAATTTATCCTTAATTTCCTCCACTGATTGAGGGAATAAGTATGAGTTCTATAATGAGAGAATCAATTGACTTAGTTCTAACTAGTCAAGTCCAGTTAGATTATTTTAGCAAGTTGTTAAAATAATAAAATATAGTTTGTTAATGCTTGCATGCATGTGACAACTATTATTTTAGAAAACTGAGAATTCACTCATTGATAACTGTTGCATGTCAGTTCTGTCAGAGACCCAGTTGAGATCAGATGTGGGACAGTGTACTATAAGATGCTTGACTATTTCTAGTAAGTAGTTTTTGCATGGTTGAGGAACTAGTGTCCTCAAGGATTGCATAGTTGGACCATTGGTTAACTTAGTATGTTTGGAATTAATTGCATATGCTTTTGCTATTATTTCCTAAACAAACTGTGCAAGGAAATAGGGATTGGACCATAGGTAAAGCCTTTATATATAGGGCTTGGTTGGTTCATGAGACATATCTTCATATCTTCATAGTTCATTGAGAATTGAATAGCTTGAGAGCTAATTCTTTTTGTATTCTGAAGAGGATTTCCACTTGATTGATAATACATGGTTGGGGTTTTATGCTGGTGCTTTCCCCTGGATATATCTTGTGTTATGTGTGTTTGATTTTTCCATATCAGTTATATGTGTTCTTATTGATGTTGCTCATGTTCGATTAAGTTTCCGCTAAATTGTTTGTAGAAGTAGATCAAGTGTTTTGCTTTAGTACATTGCATTACCAGGTTGATCTACAGGTGGGAAATTTCTACATGGTATCAGAGCTAGCTGATTTGTAGAAAAATTTCTACAAAATTCTACATGGTATTAGAGCACAGGTGATCAAGCAAGAACAATATACTAGTAGGAGAAATTCGAAATTTATTATTCAGGATATAGATCTCAAGTTCTTATCACATCTATTTCATAGATGGAATTCCATGGTTTGAGGCTTGAGTATGCCCTTGATGGCAGCTCAAACTATATAGCTTGGAAGGATCACATGGAGGCAGTTTTGGAAGATAATGGCCTTAAGGATTTCATTGATCAAGAAATTCCTAAGCCTACTGACAAGACTGAGCAGGTGGAATGGAGGAAGTGTGTGGCTAGAGCTATGAGAATTCTCTTGGAGGGAGTGCGAGATCACATTGTCTTGAGCCTCCATGGGAAGGAGACTTTGCATGCAATGTGGAAAACATTGAAAGATTTATATCAGAATAGCAGTGATCAGAGGAAGTTGGCACTAAAGGACAAACTTCGAAAGATCAAGTGTGAAAGAGATGAGGCGATCTCTATGTATCTAACCAAGCTCATCACATGCAGGGATGAGCTTGCAAGTGTAGGGGTCGTGACATCGAATGAGGATATGGTGAGTCTAGAACTCCTTGGCCTTCCTAAGAGCTAGCATAGCTACTAGGACTCAGTGAATGGAAGGGATAAACTGCCAGATTGGGAATGACTATGGTCGGATTTGATGCAGGAGGAGATCAGATGGAGCACCAAAGACAGTTCTTCATCCATGCATGATGAGGAGAACTGTGCCTTAGTGAGTAAGGCGAAGAAGGGGAAGGAGAAGGTTTCTCTTTCCAAATCCAGTTCTTCCAATGATGGGAATAAGGTTGACAAATTGAAAGTGTGATGCTTTTGTTGTCATGAGGTGGGCCATTATGCTACAAATTGTCCACGGAGGAAATCCAACAAGGGATTCGGGGAAGGATCTGAAGGTGAGGCACTTGCTTAACAATTTGAGTTGGATTTCACACTCTTCTCTTGCATGGTTTCATCCATGGTGGGAAATGGTTGGTTTCTTGATAATGGAGCTTCTTTCCACATGATCGGTGACAAGAGTTTTTTCAGTACTTTGGAGGAGAAAGATCTCCAGATACTCATAGTGATGGGTAATGATGAGAATTATAGTGTCTCAAGTGTAGGCACGATTATTTTTTAGAGGGAGCATGGAGCTCGCCTTACCTTGACAGATGCCAAGTATGTACTAGGACTGAAGAGAAACTTGGTGTTGATTGCGATGCTGGAAGACAAAGGCTATGATGTAGTCTTCAGTAAGGGAAAGGTTTTCCTTATACACATCATCACTAGACAGGTGAAGCAAATTGGTTCATGGGTCAAGAACCTGTATGCTCTTGAGGTTCAAGATGCCTGCAAAGCCTTGAGTAGCAAGGCAACTGATGGATACTTGGTGGTTGAGAGGGAGGCTATATTACCTCTCAACATGCAGAGCCAGAAGAAGTCTCAGACAATTATGGAGGAGCCACGACTGGTGCAACAATTTCAGGAGGTTGTGGAGCAGCCACAACTAGAGAAGCTAAGAAGAGATAGAGTAGAGACATCTACTCATGCAGAGACCTCCAGTAGGGTGAAACTTCGAGCCAGGTGGGCAAAGGGATCACATTCAGCCATACCTCCAAGTAGGAGGTGGGGCAATATAGAGTGATCGTCCCAAGGAGGAGGGGCAAGATCCTTGAGGTACCCAACCTCTTGGATGAGACCTTGCTACGGGAGCCCCGACGTGGAGTAGCAGGAACTGACTAATTGGGTAGAGACAGATGTGGATGGAGCGGCAGAGAGAGCGACAGTGCAGGGAATCCCAGGACAGCACATAGCTAGCAGGCGGCAGCAATGCGAGAGGCACAAGTTTTTTGCACAGTGCTAGGTGGCACAGAGAGGTGTACAATGGTGCGAGATGCATGGAGATGTTGCAGTAGCGTAGATGTCAGAGAGGAAGCACTTGTTAGCAGCAGGTAGAGCTTCAGCATCAGAGTATGTTCCTAGCCCAACAGAGGGGTCAATTGGGAGTGTTTTGTTCCAAGTGTCATTGAAGCAAGTGGACTGGGTAGATGTGTTGCATGCAGAACATTCCAAAGTTAGAGGATCGGGTTCAAGAGAAATCCTTTCTTGTTGAAAGGGAGTGTTGAAAAATGTGCAACAAGAAATGTTAAATTTAGGATGTGCTAAAAATAGACCTATTAAAAATAGCATGTCTAAAAATAGCAGTTTGGCCAGTGAGGTCATTGGCCACATTGGGTGAGAGGTGAAACTGCTAAAAATAGAAACTTCTAAAAATAGCATTTCTGGGTCCCTTCCTATTTATAGCAGTCCCTAGTCTATCTATAAGAGGTAAAATTAATTTTGGTCTCAACAGCAGTTGGAAATATTAATTAATTAATTCAGTTGAGTTAATTAGTTAAGGAAATTCGAATTTGAAGTCTTTGTGAGCATGCACATGAGTTGTCCCACTGATTGAGGAATTTATCCTTAATTTCCTCCAATGATTGAGGGAATAAGTATGAGTTCTATAATGAGAGAATCAGTTGACTTAGTTCTAACTAGTCAAGTCCAGTTAGATTATTTTAACAAGTTGTTAAAATAATAAAATATAGTTTGTTAATGCTTGCATACATGTGACAACTATTATTTTAGATAACTGAGGATTCACTCATGGATAACTGTTGCATGTCAGTTCTGTCAAAGACCCAGTTGAGATCAGATGTGGGACAATGTACTATCATATGCTTAACTATTTATAGTAAGTAGTTTTTGCATGGTAAAGGAACTAGTGTTATCAAGGAATACGTAGTTGGATCATTGGTTGTTTTTGGTATGTTGGAATTAATAGCATATGCTTTTGCTATTATTTCCTAAGCAAACTACGTAAGGACCATAGGGAAAGCCTATATAAACAGTGCTTGGGTGGTTCATGAGACATCTTCATATCTTCATAGTTCATTGAGAACTGAATAGCTTGAGAGCTAATTCTTTTTGTATTTTGAAGAGGATTTCCACTTAATTGATAATACATGGTTGGGGTTTTCTGTTGGTGCTTTCCCCTAGATATATCTTGTTTTATGTGTGATTAATTCTCTTGATCAGTTATGCATGTTTCTACTTGATGTTGCTCATGATTTCAATTATGCTTTCGCTTAATATTTTGTAGAAGTAGAACAAGTATTATGTTTTAGGACATTGCATATATCGGTTTGTTCTACAGGTGAAATTTTTACATGGTATCAGAGCTATTTGATTTGAAGAAAAATTCTACATGGTATCAAAGCACAAGTGATCAAGCAAGAACAGTATACTAGCAGGAGAAATCTGAAGTTTATTATTCAGGATATAGATCTCAAGTTATTATCACATCTATTTCATCGATGGCGTTCTATGGTTTGAGGCTTGAGTATGCCCTTGATGGCAGCTCAAACTATATGGCTTGGAAGGATTACATGGAGGCAGTTTTGGAAGATAATAGGATTTCATTGATCAAGAAATTCCTAAGCCTACCGACAAGATTGAGTAGTTGGAATGGTAAAAGTGTGTGGCTAGAGCTAGGAGAATTCTCTTGGAGGGAGTGCGAGATCACATTATCTCGAGCCTCCATGGGAAGGAGACTCTGCATGCAATGTGGAAAACATTGAAAGATTTATATCAGAATAGCAGTGATCAGAGGAAGCTGGCATTGAAGGACAAACTTCGAAGGATCAAGTGTGAAAGGGATGAGATGATCTCTATGTATCTGACCAAGATCATCACATGCAGGTATGAGCTTGTAAGTGTAGGGGTCATGACATCGGATGAGGATATGGTGGGTCTAGCACTCCTTGGCCTTCCTAAGAGCTGGCATAACTACTAGGACTCAGTGAATGGATGGGAGAAACTGTCAGATTGGGAACGACTATGGTCAGATTTGATGCAGGAGGAGATCAAACAGAGCACCAGAGATAGTTCTTCATCTATGCATGATGAGGAGAACTGTGCCTTAGCGAGTAAGGCGAAGAAGGGGAAGGAGAAGGTTTCTCTTTCCGAATCCAGTTCTTCCAATGATGGGAAGAAGGTTGACAAATCAAAAGTGTGATGCTTTCATTGTCATGAGGTGGGCCATTATGCTGCAAATTATCCATAGAGGAAATCCAACAAGGGATCCGGGGAAGGATCTGAAGGCGAGGCACTTGATTCACAGTTTGAGTTGGATTTCACACTCTTTGCATGCATGGTTTCATCCATGGTGGGAAGTGGTTGGTTTATTGACAGTGGAGCTTCTTTCCACATGACTGGCGACAAGGGTTTGTTCAGTACTTTGGAGGAGAAAGATCTCTAGATACTCATAGCGATGTGTAATGATGAGAAGTATAGTGTCTCAGGTGTAGGCACAATTATTTTTCAGAGGGAGCATGGAGCTTGCTTTACCTTGACTGATGTCAAGTATGTACTAGGACTGAAGAGAAACTTGGTGTCGATCACAATATTAGAAGACAGGGGCTATGATGTAGTCTTCAGTAAGGGAAAGGTTTTCCTTAGACACATCATCACTAGACAGGTGAAGTAGATTGGTGCACGGGTTAAGAACTTGTATGCTCTTGAGGTTCAAGATGCATGCAAAGCCTTGAGCAGCAATGCAATAGGTGGAGACTTGGTGGTTGAGAGGGAGGGTATATTACCTCTTAACATGCAGAGCCAGAAGAAGTCTTAGACAATTGTGGAGGAGTCACGATTGGTGCAACAACTTCAGGAGATTGTGGAGCAGCCACAACAGGGGAAGCTGAGAGGAGATCGAGTAGAGACATCTACTCATGCAGAGACCTCCAGTAGGGGGAAACATTGAGCCATGTGGGCTGAGGGATCACATGCAACCATACCTCTAGGTAGGAGGTGGGGCAATATAGAGTGATCATCCTAAGGAGGAGGGGTGGGATCCTTGAGGTACACAACCTCTTGGATGAGACCTTGCTATAGGAGCCCCGATGTGGAGTAGTAGGAACTGACTGATTGGGTAGAGACAGATGTGGATGGAGCGACAGAAAGCGTGACAGTGCAGGGAATCCTAGGATAGCGCATAGCTAGCAGGCTGCAACAATGCGAGAGGCACAAGTGTTTTACACAGTGTTAGGTGGCACAAAGAGGTGTGCAATGGTGCGAGATGCATGGAGATGTTGCAGTAGCGTAGATGTCAGAGAGGGATCACTTATTAGCAGCAGGTAGAGCTTCAGCATTAGAGTATGTTCCTAGCCCAACAGAGTGGTAAGTTGGGAGTGTTTTTGTTCCAAGTGTTGTTGGAGCAAGTGGAGCGAGTAGATATGTTGCATGCAGAACATTCCAGAGTTATAGGATCAGGTTTGAGAGAAAGCCTTTCTTGTTGAGAGGGAGTGTTGAAAATGTGCAACAAGAAATGTTAAATTTAGAATGTGATAAAAATAGACCTGCTAAAAATAGCATGTCTAAAAATAGCAGTTTGGTCAGTGAGGTCATTGGCCACCTTGGGTGAGAGGTGAAATTGCTAAAAATAGAAAGTTCTAAAAATAACATTTCTGGGTCCCTTCCTATTTATAGTAGTCCCTAGTCTATCTATAGGAAGTAAAATTAATTTGGTCTTCACAACAGTTGGAAATATTAATTAATTAATTCAGTTGAGTTAATTAGTTAAAGAAATTCGAATTTGAAGTCTTTGTGAGCATGCACGAGTTTCCATCAGAGACCCAATTGAGATCAGATGTGGGATAGTGTATTATCAAATGCTTAACTATTTCTAATAAGTAGTTTTTGCATGGTTGAGGAAGCAGTGTTCTCAAGGAATATGTAGTTGGACCATTGGTTGTTTTTGGTATGTTGGGATTAATAGCATATGTTTTTGCTATTATTTCCTAAGCAAACTACATAAGGACCATAAGGAAAGCCTATATAAAAAAGGCTTGGGTGGTTCATGATACATATCTTTATATCTTCATAATTCATTGAGAACTGAATAGCTTGAGAGCTAATTCCTTTTGTATTGTGAAGAGGATTTCCACTTGATTGATAATACATGGTTGGGGTTTTTCGTTGGTGCTTTCCCTTGGATATATCTTGTTTTATGTGTGATTAATTCTCTTGATCAATTATGCATGTTTCTACTTGATGTTGCTCATGATTTCGATTATGCTTCTGCTTAATGTTTTGTAGAAATAGAACAAGTATTATGCTTTAGGACATTGCATATATCGGTTTGTTCTACAAGTTAAATTTCTACATGGTATCAGAGTTATCTGATTTGTAGAAAAATTCCACCTATTTTGAGGCATCAAATGGAAATTTAGGAGTGAAAACAACTAAAACTTACATATACATCCTTAATGTTGTTATACACTCCAAGACATTTTCATCCATGCAAAAATCATCTCAATCAAAGTTTGTAAGAAAAAGTTTAAGCCCCTATAAGTTGCCCTACTGTCTTGTCTATCATGGTACACATAGATGTCACATCATCTCCTATTACTAACACATGTAGGGTTTCAAAGCATACTTATCTGTAATTAACTGTTGAGGAACTCAAAGCCATAACCATAAACAACTATTAAGCAATGATAAATATTAGACTAGTAGGAGAGTGGGCTCCATTCCTTACATATGTTCATGCCACAATGTAAAAAAAAACTCCAATGTTAAGCCTTCCATTCGCCCATTTTCAAGAATAGGTTTTATTTAAGTGAATCCATTCGCCCATTTTCAAGAATAGGTTTTATTTAAGTGAATACTATGGGCCAAATACCATATTTATAAAAGAGGTATGGTGAATTAATAAAATATAAATAAATGAAAAGTATGGTAAATAAATAAAACATTTTTTATATTTACTCCATAAGTGGGTGTAAACAAATAAAAATATAAGTAAAGTGGAGATATGGTAAATAAATAAAACTTCCTTTTATACTTACTCAAAAGGTATGGTAAATCAATAAAAATATAAATAAACTAGACGTATGGTAAATAAATAAAACCTCTTTTTATATTTAGTCCATAACCCTCGTTCTAGCAAGGGTGTAAACAAATAAAAATATAAGTAAAATGGAGATATGGTAATTAAATAAAACTTCCTTTTATACTTACTCAAAAGGTATGGTAAATCAATAAAAATATAAATAAACTAGACGTATGGTAAATAAATAAAACCTCTTTTTATATTTAGTCCATAACCCTCGTTCTATTTATGTAGGCTCAAGAAAGAGTTTTTATTTAAGTTAATCCTATGGGCCAAATACCATATTTGTAAAAGAGGTATGGTAAATTAATAAAAATATAAATAAATGAGAGGTATGGTAAACAAATAAGACATTTCTTTATATTTACTCCATAAGTCACCTTATATTTATGAACAGTCAAAAAATGGGTTATATTTAGGTGAAACCTATGGGCAAAATACTATGGCACAAATACCATGGACTAGATTGTTATTAATACCATGCAAAAAAACCATTATTAACCCTAATATTAGAATTAATAAAAATATGGCACATGGTATTGAACCTGGTATTCACCAAAATGGCACATGGTATTGACCCATGGTATTCACCTAGAATGTAGCTTAAATGGGGGAATTAAACCAGCATAGATCCATCTTTACTTTGGATCTACTAACCCCGAGAGGTATCAAATATCATGATATGCAAACTAGCATAGAGTGAAAAAATATTTGATCCCTCTCAGGGCTTGGTGGATCAAGAGTAAAATTGGATGTTGTAATTTAATGTATGTTAAACATTTTAGCTTGGTTAAAATAAAAATCAACTATTAATTTTATTAATTTTTATAAATTACTAATAGTAACTTTTAAGCTCCAGGTTTATGATAACCCATGGTATTCATGTGAAGCATAGACTATTAAAGGGAATTCTATCATCTTAGATCCATCTTAATTCTGGGTCTACCAAGTGCTCAGAGGGATAATAGATTTCATCCCCCTAAGAGTGGTAGATGTGGAGTTAAGATGGATATAGGTTGGTTTTTATGATAATGAAGATATTAAATAGACTTGGGAAATTATATTGTAAAAACATCTTAAGGTGAATGGTTAAAGCATAGACATTGGACAAGTATATTTGTATACTTCTGTTTTAAACTGAAACAAATCCAGGGCTAAAAGGAATGGATTGATTGCACTTGTCATCCTTCTATAACTTTCCCAACATATGCTGGAGTAAACAGATTGTAATTTGGGTAATTTTTCTAATTGCAAACGAGAACATACTTGTGTATTGGCAGGGTGGTTACGAGGTCCCTAGAAGTGGAGTAAACAGATTGTAATTTGGG